>JBBPDJ010037036.1:0-11901 GCA_037974625.1 Cucumis cinereus
TTGTTTTAGTTTGTTTTAAATTGAATGGAAATGGTTCTCGTCGTCTTTGGTTTCCAAACGTCTTCTTTCTTGTTTTTGATTTAGTAACAACCCATCTTAATTTTCAAAAATTTGGGGGAGTTACAATTTATGTAAATAAAAGAAAAAATGAATAAAATCTTGCCGTATATACATCACCCTGCTTCTCTTTTTTTTTTTCTTTGTTAAATAGCAAGTCTGTCATTAATGTAGTATGTATGTAAGTATCTCCTTTATTGAAAAAAATGAGTTACTTATATGCACATAACAACTAAATATAATCGATTGATATACTTAAGTATGTGTCAATTAAACTAACAAGTCTATTGTTAATCAATAATACAAAATTGAGCTCTAATGTCAGTTGAAAATCGACAATGCAATGGTATGATATGGGATAGGCGACCAACATTAAAGAGAACCAACGTTGAACACCTTAAATGACATGTTCATTGATGCCAATCTACCTTTAATGTTGATCATCTTGTGGTTGATGACCTAAATCTTGTGGTCTTGTAGTTTGTAAATTTATTGTACAAACTTTTTATCTATCTAATAAAGTAAAGTATGTTATTTTATTTGACATTTAGTTGCATTAATCCACAAAACCAATAAGCTAAGATCTAAGACTATTTTCTAAGACCTAAACATGCATGCGTAGACATACATGTAGATCATGTTTAAGTGATAACCTAAATGGTATGTAGTAGATGATAAGCCTAAGTACCTTATTGATCTTGTGACACTACAAATATGACTTGTTTTGTAGTTGCTGCAATTTTTAAAAATTGCTACAAATGCTATGGTCTTGATCATTCATTTGAAGACATGTGAGTTGTGGTATTCTATACAAAGAGTAAATAAAACCGGACCATGAAATGAATAGTCTTTCTATTTAATGCGGTTACTAAAACAGAGTTATATTTCACCAAGATGACCATAACTGATTTGACCTGAATCATGAGTGAGTTGTGAACTCCTACATGTGAAGGTGGTCCTTTGATATGCTGACTTAATATACCTACCATTTTGAAGATTTATTGGATTGGGGAGCTGGAAACAATGCTACACAAGAAGGAATTCACTCTTTCACTATAATTAGAGTAGGTAGAGAAATTTCTCTCTTAAGTGTTGTCTTGATCATTCACATGAAGACATGTGAGTTGAGGTATTCTATATAAAGAGTAAATAAGATCGAACCATAAAATGAAAAGTCTTTCTATTCAACACGGTTACTAAAAAAGTGACTTATATTTCACCCAGATGATCATAGTTTATTTGACCTGAATCATGAGTGAGTTGTGAACTCCTACACATAATGGTGGCCCTTTGATCTGCTGACTCAATATGCCTACCATTTTGGAGATTTGTCTGATTGGGGAGCTGGAAACATTGTTAGACAAGAAGGAATTCACTCCTTCTCTATAATTTAAGTAAGTAGAGAAACTGCTCTCTAAGTGTTGATTCCAACGCTTGAACAATGTGGCACCACAACCTCTCCTGGCTCGAGAGAAGTTTGGTTATAGTGGGACTATAACTTATTGTTCATTAGAGGGATCAATGGTACTTAAGAAGTTAAATTTAATTATAGGGGCAAAACGATAATTTTGGCCTAGTTGTACTTAGGAGCAATTTGTGAAGCGTCATTGCACCATTGATTGGTTAAATCCAATGGACATAGAAATTTATTTGTAGTTTAAAGAATGCAGATGTTGATCTTTTGTGGAGTGGCCAACAGTTAAATGAAAGTTGATTAATTTAATTAAAGAGTTTAATTAATTAATCAAGTATCATTGAGCTTGAATCAATAGGCCCACAAGGTCCTCTTATTATCTCAATAAGGATTAATGACAATCAAATTTATTTTGGTTTAACTTGAATTGTTCAAATTAATTAAAAGAGAATAAATTGTTGTATATGATACAATATAATATAATATAAAATATAATTGATAAGGTTTTATATGAATTGGATTAAGATATAAACAATATGTTAAAGTTAATCTGAACATGATTCGTATTAAAACTGAAGGTAATAGGAGAGAATCAAACTATAGGTTATATTACATATATGATATAATATAAAATACATGTATTATATAAGATACAATATAATATTAGTTTTGGATAATAAAACAAGATTTGAATTTTGATATATATATATATATATATATATATATTGGCTTTTTGGGTAGTTGCACACAAATAAATAAAGACAAAATTGAACAGCTTTTTGACTATTTTGACTATTTGACTTAAGAGAAAAGGAGTAAATATTAAAGACCAAAATAATATGATTTGATTCCGTGACCAGATTTCAGCATTCACACATATGACACAAACACAACTATGTGTTTTTTTTTTTTTTATTATTATTATTAAAATATGTCTTTTCTAAATTTCTTTTTTTCAAAATTGTTTGTCAAAGGAGAAGAAAGTTGGAATAAATTAAGATTGTTGATGAGTATTAAGTAAGGGTATTGGAGTGGTAGCATGAAATAATCGTTTGTACCTAACGTTATTGCAATGAGCAAATTCAAAAATAAGTGGAATTATTTTTTGTCCCATATTCCTACAACATCCTTTTGTGTGTATCTGCTCTCTACATCTCTCCCAATCATCTACTACAATCATTTCCTTTTCGTCCATATTTCTACTTTACTCTTATTTCAGTGTCTAAAATAAAATTGTTACATAAGAAAGACATTATATTATTGTTAGAAAAGTATATAAACTAAAAATCATTACAATTTTGTAGCTAAATCATGGTTATTTTTTATGAAAATTTAGGAATGAAAGTGATTATTAGTACATAAATTATTATAATATTTTGGGAGAGGGAGTCAACAAAATGTATTGTTGTTTTTCGCAGTGGATAAGCTCATGGTCTCTACACATGAATAGAGGTCCACCAATTGGGAGAAGCTTTAACAATTCCTTGATTTGGACTCACCATTAGTGTCTGGTGGGTTGTTTCATCAACCATTTTTAATTATTATTATTTTTTTCTTATCCACTGAATGTCTACCAATTGGATATTTTTTCTAATTCACAATCAAAGTGTTAATTTTAATTTTAAGGTGGTTGTCCATAGAATGTAGGTGGTGAATGTAATGTATTATATGACAAAACATATATAATTCTACGTAATGATATAATATTGTATATTACAAAATAAGAAATCAAATATAATTGTAGGGAAAAAAATACCCACACAGTGTATGGTGGAGATGGAGACGAAGAACCTCTCTGTTTCTTGGTGAGATATAATTATTTCTTGAATGACTTCCATGGTTGATCTTAGAGTGGGCGTAGGTTGTATTACCAAACAATAATAATGCTCTATGCAAGTTCCTTGTGTTGGGATTTAATTAATTTTTTATTGGCGAGACAAATTTCTTTTTCAAATTATCTTTAATTATATATTTATCCTTATTATCTTTTAAGGATTTAAAAAGATATGATTTAAATATTCAAGCGAAATAAGTGGAGGATACACACACGCCCCACGCCCACACGCGCACACACACACGCACACGCTAACACACACACGCACACACACGCATGCAAGCACGCACGCACCAATGCACACGAACACGCACACACACCAACGCACACACCCACGCACACACCAACACGCACACACACGCGCGCACATGCACCACATGCACGCACGCGCACACGCACTCACATTGTGATTATGAATAAGGCTGCTGAAGAGACACACACACACATCTTCATATCGTCATTATGAATAAGGCTACTGAAGATGAGATCTCATATACAGAGAGCAGAAGTTTCTTCCGTGTGAAGGTATGAGTTTCTTGGCCTTATAATTTTCATATTTGGTTGTGTATGTAGTATCAGGATGGAATTGCATGTTGATTATCATGTTGATGACACCGTCTGAAGCTACTATATGAAGGTGTATGAGTTAGG
This sequence comes from Cucumis cinereus, assembly GCA_037974625.1. Lineage (NCBI taxonomy): Eukaryota > Viridiplantae > Streptophyta > Magnoliopsida > Cucurbitales > Cucurbitaceae > Cucumis > Cucumis cinereus. The sequence goes on from JBBPDJ010037036.1 coordinate 3,957, forward strand.
GGAGCCTAACCATTGTTCGTATCGAAGGTGATCTTTCAGAGGGAGTCTATACATCACTTTATTCTACGACATTGTTAAGATAAATATGTTAGGGGGAGCCTAGTATTTTGTCTATCCAGGGGGAGCCTGTTAGTAACTGAACAAAGAGAAATTGGGCAAGAGTACAAAGTGTGAGAGGGATTCGAAGCCTGTGAGAATGTAATATGTAAGAATTAATGTTCGGTGAAGCATTTAAAGATTATTTTCTTGCTTACGTATTTTCTAGGCATATTATGAATGATGCATGTCATGTTTGTCATAGTTATTCTGTAAGCTAAAGAAACACTTGAGTGAAGTATTGTTCTTAATTGGGTGTAAACACCCCAGACGTAGGTGATATCCACCGAACTGGGTTACTAAGTTCCTGTGTTGTTTCTTACTCTACTACTGTGCATCATTAGTCATTCTCTGAGGTATTAGCATAACTGTTAACTATATACTATTGGGGATAATTTGTTTTACTTAGTTTTTCAATTGGTATCAAAGCAAGATTAATATACAATCTCAAGAATGGACGCAGTTCGTGAAGGGAGTTCAACTACATGACCCCCAATCCAGGATGGTACTAATTATGCTTATTGGAAAGCAAGGATGACAAGGTTTCTCAAATCAATTGACAATAAAACTTGGAAGGTTGTGATGTCAGGATGGACGCCACCTACAGTGAGATGTGAAGTGACTGTCAAGCCTGAAAGTAGTTGGACTGAAGATAAAGACAATGCAGCTTTAGGAAATTCACAGGTTCTTGATGCAATTTTCAATGGTGTGGATAGGAATGTGCTCTGACTTACAAATACCTGTGTTTCAACAATGGAAGCTTGGGAGAGTTTAGCAGAAGATCACATTTGCAAATTCTCACTACCAAGTGTGAGTCTCTGAAAATGCAAGATGGTGAAACCATTGCGGAGTATAATGTACAAGTTTTAAATGTTGCAAATGAGTGACATGCACTTGGTGAAAAACTGTCAGAGGAGAAGCTAGTCAGAAAAGTCCTCCGATCGTTGCCTAGAAAGTTTGATATGAAAGTGACAACCATCGAAGAAGCAAATGATATCTCCATCATCAAAATTGGATTAGCTTTTTGATTCGCTTCGCAAGTATGAATTGTCCCTTGATGGTTAGAATGACATGAAGGGAAAAGGTGTGGCTCTACAAACCATCGCATGTGAAGAACCCGTAGTCTACAAGGATAGAATGTTGAAGAAACGTTAGTTAAATCCATACCATTGTTGTTTAAGCAGTTTTCTAGGTTCACCAGAAAGTTTAATAAACAGACTGGGGTCTTAGGACAGAATCAAAGTTATGGGAGTCAGCCTAAGTTCTCTAGTATGACGAACAAGAAGAAAGAATTAGAAGGCAGTAGTGGAAGTCAAATACAGAGGACAAAAAGAAACTTTCGCTGTAGAGAGTGTAAAGGTTTGGGCACTATCAGGCAGAATGTCCTACAGAAAAAGGGTTGGACTGTAACATTATCAGATGACTCAGTCTCTGAAAGTGATAGCGAAGAAGAGATAAGAGCCTTGCTATCACGAGAATCATATGTTGGATCAAGCTGCAGTAGTGTCAGTGAGAATCCAGAGTTAATAGCTGAAAATATGACCTGCTTGAGGAATATAATGCGTCAAAAAACAGTGAAGATGTTTTGATTGTTTTAGAACAACAAAAATGGAGAATTCAGAACTTGATTGATGAAAACCATCGTTTAAAACGCGAACTTAGGGTAACTAGCTATCAACTTGAACAAATGACAAAATCAATAAGAATGATGAATTCTGGAACTGATCAACTTGATGAGATTTTGGCTCTAGTAAATTACCTGGTGATAAAAGTGGTTTAGGTTTTCTTCACAACGTGGAGATAACCAAATCAAGTACTAGTGTGATGAAGAGTGTAGAGAGAATTCCAAAGCAAAGCATAATGAACAAACGCAGGCGGATATGTCATTACTGTGGTAGACAAGGACATATGCATCCCTTTTGTTTTGATTTGAAAATTGGATCTGTACCAAAAGAAGATTCAAAAGTCATACGTCGGCAAGTCAACAAAATAAAACCAGAGTGGAAAGTGAAAGTGAAAACTCAGTTTGGCTTAGATTCTAGTAGGAGTGGAACTAAATGTAGTGTAGCCTTTACCACAATTCACAAGATGTCAAAGGACGACACGTACTTTGATAGTGGGTGCTCACGGCATATGACTAGAAATCAAGGCTTGCTTCTTAAGTTTTAATTTATTTCCCTAAAGATGATTATGTTTTTATATACATGTGCTGGAAGAACTGCTCTTCATTACGCTGCATGTGGCGAAAATGTTCAATGCTGTCAAGTAAGATCTTGTTTGAAGACTAAAGCAAAATCATAAGAACTCTTCACAATTCAGACCCATATTTGTACATGGTACATGAAATGATAGTTTTTATGTTATGATTTCAAACGTTGATTGCTAGGGGAGTGGTTCTTACTGCGCAAAATGCAAATGGCTATGCTTCTCTCAAGTATTCATATTCAAATGCTGTAAATTCCAACCTTGCTGAAGGTCCAATCCTTTTATAAACTGTGGATTTGTAGTTTGCCTGGCTTATGCATCTCGTAGCAATTAGTTTCTTGGGTTGGATTTCGTTTTGATTCTTTATTAATCCCATTCTTGAAGAAAAGGTGTCCTATGCTTTACATCAAATGGTAACTATTCATGTTCTTATTTTATTATTATTATTATTATTATTGTAATCTGATTCCATGTTTTTTAACTTGAGATCACAATTTTCCATGCTAAGGTATTTTTATTATTCATTTTCTGCACGAGCTGTGCATTGTACCTATGTTCCACAAACTGCACATCATCAATTTCTCATGGTCCACCTGGTTCAATAGTGTGCCCACTCTGCTGAAATGGAATAGTTCCTTCATTAAATATCTTGCTCATGAAATAATCTTTTGAGCACTTTCAAGTGTATTTCACAATTGTTGTTTCTAATTGATGCCCTTGAATTTAGATCGGTTTTCTCTTATCATTTGGTTTCTATTGACAGGAAGGAGAGGTCGATGTTGTTGTTGTAGTTCATTCATACGAAGAAGGCACCCCTCCTGGTTCTCATAAAACAAGACTGACTTTGTGTAAGGGGGTGGGGAGGTTAGTTAAGGTTAGGCTTTTTTGTCAAATTGTTTCAAGCTTTTGACATGTATATGCAAAAGTTGTTAAGTTACTTCCTTTGTGTATATATTGGTTGATATATAAGAATGATGTTATTATAGTTTGTTGTAGTTTTTAATTGACTTAACATAATTCTTTTGTTGGTGTGAGAATATCTTAATTAACAATGTGATCATTTCTCTCTCATGGTTGTTGAGGTATGGTTGAGATATTCTAGGATGGTTATGATTGAAGTTGTTGGGGATTATATATTATGCTATATCTCTGTTTTATTGATTTGCAGAAAATAGAGATTACTGAGATAGAAAGCGTAAACAAGAAAGGTGTGCTTCTGCCGCTTTTTTATTTTCCTTTTCTTGAAGATATTTTAGAATGAACAGAGTTGTGTAATTGTTTTATGAAAGAGTGTTAGTGTATGTGCATATGAATGCTTAGTGTTAATCTCTTGAGGGGCAGTACAACGCAACAGATAACTTGAAGAACCTACACAGGGGGAGCCTGTGAGTGGATGAGATCATAAAGGCTCAGTGAAGACCATATACAGAAAGATTTCCGAGACTGTGGAGTCTCGAATTCGCTGTGAAGACATTTCTTCTGTATTTGTGTGACTGTAATTATTATCCAAAGTTATGACTCTGGAAACTGTGAGGAGTTTCTGTGATAGTAATAAATCCGATCTCATTAGGGTGAAACCCTAAACCCTAAACCCTAAACCCTAAACCCCAGATGTAGGTTTGATTGCCGAACTGGGTTAACAACGTTTTGGTGTCTGTTTCTTTACATTTGAGTGTTATTAAACTGCATCCATACTTATATTATTATTGTAACTACTAATTGCAAGATCCTAATTAGTTTTCAATTGGTATCAAAGCCTGGTTTGTAAAATTTTTATTATGGATGCACCCAGAGAAGGCAGCTCCACTACAAGACCCCCTGTGCTTGATGGAACAAATTATGCCTATTGGAAAGCAAGGATGATTGCGTTTCTGAAATCAATGGATCAGAAGACTTTGAGGGCAGTTTTAATTGGTTGGACTCCTCATAAAGTTGCTGGAGCAGACGGAGTTGAGATTACTAAACCAGAAGGCAACTGGACAGAAGATGAGGATCATGCCACTGTCAAAAATTCTCGAGCCCTCAATGTTATTTTCAATGGAGTAGATAGGAACGTGTTCAGACTTATCAATACTTGTTAGTCTGCAAAGGAAGCGTGAGGTATTTTAGCTGTCGCGCATGAGGGTACATTTAAGGTAAAGAAGTCGAGAATGCAAATTTTTACCTCAATGTTTGAGTCACTAAAAATGCAAGATGAAGAGACCATAGCTGAATACAATGTAAGAGTGCTAGACATTGATAATGAGTCATATGGGCTGGAAGAGAGACTGTCCGAGGAGAAATTGGTCAGAAAAGTGCTGCGATCTTTGCCTCAACGATTTGATATGAAAGTCACTGCCATTGAAGAAGGCCAGGATATCTCTGCTATGAAACTAGAGGAGTTGTTCGGTTCGTTGCGTACTTATGAGTTGGCCTTACGAAGCAAGGAACATAATAAAGGGAAAAGTATAGCCTTTCAAACTACATTTTGTGCAGAATCCATTGTCAAGAAAGAACGTATGAATGATGATAATATAGTAGAAACCATGGCATTGCTGACAAAACAATTCTCGAAGTTCACACGAAAGTACAGCAGACGCTCTGGAAGTCAGTTATATAGTCAAAACAATATGAACCCACTAAAACTGTCAAACTTCTATTTTAAAAAGAAGGAGGTAGAAGGAAGCAGTGGTAATATATCTCAGAGAAGTGATCGTGCTTTTTGTTGCTGAGAATGTGAGGGGTTCGGGCATTATCAAGCTGAATGTCCTACGTATCTCAGGAGACAAAAGAAAGGGTTCACAGCTACCTTGTCTGATGACTCCGACTGCAAAAGTAACAGTGAGGAAGAGGTCCAAGCACTAGTTGCATAGATTACAGAGGATACCGTATATGATGTTAGCAATGAAGATGTACTGAAACAAGAAATGGCTGAGAAAGACGGTCAAACAAGTATTAGTGATAAGTCTGGTGCAGAGATAGAAGCTGAATATATGGAAATTCTGGAGCAACAAAATGATCAGATATTGAAACTTATGGAAGAGATCAGCGATTGCTAATTGCAATTTTAGAATTAAAGAAAACACTGAGAGAAACTTGTCTAGAAAGAGATAGTATTTCTAAAACAGTTCGTATGATGAATTCGGGAACAAATAGTTTGAATAATCTTCTAAGCATAGGAAGACTAGCTGGAGATAGGAGAGGATTAGGATACAAACAAGGGAGTGATGGTATAGAACCAGTGCATCATCGTCACATATCTCAAGTGAATAGGAAGAATTCTACTGATGGTTGTATAAAAAAATCTAAAACAAAATGGATATGCCATTTTTGTGGTAGGCCAGGACATATCAGGCCCTTTTGTTATGATTTGCGCTATACTACTCAGTCTTCTGAAAGACAGCAACATTTCAGGCCAATCAAGCAAGTATGGAAGCCTAAAGAAGGATAGAGTCAGACCGTCAGCAGTTCGTGTACGAATCTCAGTTGCAATGTAGCCCTCACCTTGGTTCACAAAATGACTAAGGATGATTGGTACTTTGATAGTGGTTGTTCACGGTATATGACTGGAAATCGGGCAGTTTTAACAAGTTTGAAGGAGTGCAAAGTTGGTTATGTTAGTTTTGGTGATGGTGCTAGAGGCAGAGTGGTTGCTAAAGGCGACATTGAAGATCAACAACTTCCTATATTAAATAATGTAAGTTTAGTTGAAGGGTTAGCTGCAAATTTAATAAGCATCAGTCAATTATGTGATCAAGGATATCAAGTCACCTTCTCTAGAGACAAGTGTATCGTGGTAGATGAAAATAAAACCGTGAGGATGGTAGGAACACTCCTTTCTGACAACTGCTAACTTGATTCCCAAGCAAAAACAAGAAGTATGTTGCTTAACCAGAGTAGATGAGACTACATTATGGCATAAGATAGTTGAGCATGTTAGGTTGAAATCTCTTAAAAAAATAGTAGCTGAAAATGCAGTGCGTGGCTTGCCTTTCTTATCATTTGAATCAGATATATTTTGTGGTGATTGTCAAGCTGGCAAACAAATCAGAGTATCTCATAAGAACATAAGTAAATGTGTTACTGGTAGGGTTCTAGAATTGTTGCACCTTGACCTGATGCGACCTATGCAGACTGAAAGTTTGGGAAGGAAACGATATGTTTGTGTGTGTCGATGACTTTTCAAGATATACATGGGTTCGATTCATTCGTGAAAAGACAGAGACGTTCCAGGTATGCAAAGCTTTATTTCTCCAAGTACAAAGAAAGCAAGGAATTTGATAATGAAGCCTTTAGTGAATTTTGTCAGTCTGAAGGAATATTTCATGAATATTCCGCTCCCATTACACCTCAACAGAACGACGTCGTGGAAAGAAAGAACAGAACTCTGCAAGAAATGGCACGAACAATGATGCATGCTATGAATGTTCCAATCAAGTTCTGGGCAGAAGCTGTTAACACTGGATGTCATATACATAATAGGGTGATGCTGAGAACTGGAACTGCCAAAACACTTTATGAATTATGGAAAGGTAAACGTCCAAATATTAAGTACTTTCATGTGTTTGGTAGTTTGTGTTACATTCTGTCCGATAGAGAATATCATCGTAAATGGGACTCCAAGTCAGATGAAGGGATGTTCTTAGGCTACTTTCTTTCTAGCCGAGCATATCGTGTATATAACAAGGTCACTCATTCAGTTATGGAGTCTATCAACGTGACCTTCTGTGACAGATCAGCACTTGGAACAACAAACGAAGAGAATGATGATACTATGTGACAGGGAAGGATGCATCAGATAGTTCCAAATCAACACCTGAAAGAGTCATTGAGCATAATGTTGGGAGTGTTGGTAATGACTCTAGGATTATCTCGAATGCCAATCTTGAAGCTGAATTGTCAGAAGCAACTAGTGAGGAGCTTCATGCATTACCTTCTACCAGAGTTCAAAAGAACACCCTTCAGTTAATATCATTGGGGATCCTAATTCTGGTATAACAACAAGGAAGAAGGAGAAGATTGATTATGCCAAAATGGTCAGTAACATATGTTTCACATCTTCTATTGAACCAACCATGGTGTCAGAAACATTAAAGGATGAGTACTGGGTTACTGCTATGCAAGAAGAGTTATTACAGTTTGAACGTAATCAGGTCTGGACTTTAGTTCCTAAGCTTGAGGATACGAATGTAATTGGAACCAAGTGGGTTTTTAAAAATAAAACTGATGAAGAGGAAGTGGTCACTAGAAATAAAGCTCGGTTGGTGGGACAAGGATATAATCAGGTTCAAAGACTTGACTTTGATGAAACGTTTGCTCCGGTTGCTAGAATGGAGGCTATTAGGCTTTTAATGGGGGTTTCATGTCTGCTCAAGTTCAAGTTATACCAGATGGATGTCAAGAGTGCATTCTTAAATGGCTATCTGAATGAAGAAGTCTATGTGTCCCAACCTAAGGGTTTTGTTGATCCTTTTCATCCAGCTTATGTATACAAATTGTAAAAGGCGCTGTATGGACTCAAACAGGCTCCTCAAGCTTGGTATGACAGGTTAGCTGAATTTCTATGTACACACGGATACACACGAGGCCACAGTGACAAGACACTCTTTATTAAACGTGATGGTAGTAATTTCGTTATTGCACAAATATATGTTGATGACATTGT
>JBBPDJ010037037.1:0-11895 GCA_037974625.1 Cucumis cinereus
GAAGAAGAAGAAGAAGAAGAAGAAGAAGAAGAAGAAGAAGAAGAAGAAGAAGAAGAAGAAGAAGAAGAAGAAGAAGTGTGTACCTAATGCTGCTGGAGATGAAGATGAGGAAGATGAAGCTGGAGAAATTGGAGAAGAGATGCGCTGAAGAAACCCCAATCGAGGATGAAATAATTGGCCGTAAAATTCAATTTAGAAGGGGTAATGTTGATATTTTTTTAACTTTGAAGATCTACCTCTTTTTTTTTTCTATAAGTTGTAAATATTTTAATTTTTTTTTCTATTTTTGACAATTACCTTTCATTTTTCCCCAAATTTCTTTTAACTTTACAATCCTCAAATATTGAAAAGGCCAACATTGTTATTCACTCTAAAGCTTCCAATTTTCATTCTTTTCATCTTGTTCTTTAGAGAATTCTTATTGTATTGTGAGGATTAATTACTGTGAGCTCAAAATTGTATATCCGCTCTTTTTAGAGAGTTTTTCCTTTGTGTGATTTAAATCTTCAAAATATTGTGACGGTTGGATCCTAATCCGTGGGAAGGATCGAGTTTGCTCTTGAACTCGAAAAAGGAGCAAGGTAGCGGTTTGGCTCTAATCCGTGGAAAGAGTCAAAAGAATCGAGTTTGCTCTTTAACCATCAATCAAAATTCCAAGAGGTGCTTGGAAAAGTGGATGTAGGTCGAGTTTGACCGAACCACTATAAAATTACGTGTCTTCTTCTCTAACTCTTTTCTAATTATTTTTTCATTTAATTTTAGTTGCATATTTTTGTTGGTTGAGATTGATTGTATACTCTATTGCACACTTTTATCAATCTTCTTATTTAGCATACATTAATTAGAGTTTTTATTAATTTAATTTTAAAATTATCTAATTAGTTTAACTTGAGCATATTTATCGAGAAGTTTAATTAAACCTTATTCACCCCCCCTCTAGGGTTGCCATATCGATCGAACAACTATATATTACAATTTTCTAAAGTTCAAGGAAACATCGGATGGTGTTGCAATTGAAATACTCAAACAAAGCACTGAATAAAAAATGGGTTCAAGACAAACACAATCATTTCATATCTTGGTTAAGAGAAGATGTAAACTGTGACACAATGTTCAAGTTTTTATGAATTCAGACATATGAGAACTTAATTATAATACGTTTAATGTTACAGTGTTTAAATGCGATTGGGTTGAGAACAATAATTGTATGAAAATGGATGACCTAGGTTTTATGTTAATTGATTTAAATAGAATAGGTCGCAAGTCTATTTCATTTATAATGGCGACCCAAACAAGCCAAGTGTTCTACATTGATGACCCAATTGATGCTAGATGGTCAATCGTGCTTTCTCCACCACAAAGAGGTTTTGAGGATCAATATAATGACAACAAACTATGAGATACCATATTATATTGTGAAGGACTACCCAATGATATGCCAAATATTGATAGAAGTAATGATTTGAATGAGAATGTCTTTACATATGTACGATTAGACTGTGAAAGCACATGGATTCCTAAATAAAAAATTGTGGGTGTGTTCTAAAATTATAATCTACTTATTATATATATATATATATGTTACATTTGATTTTGTATATGCTTAGTGTGTAACTTATCTTTAAATTTTTTAGTGACAAGATATGCATATAACACATGGAACCGACACTACTTAGAGATGAAGAAAAGAAGATTGGTGTGGCTGAGACTGGTGGAGCTATTTTTGGTTGAGATGATTTGAGTGGAGCTGATAAGAATGAGAAGACTAAACAAACGAGAAAGCGGGAACCTACAGTGATGTTTGATGTTACACAGGTGCGCAGTGCAGACAAGAGAAAAGTGGTGGAATACAATGATGATGAAGTACCCATAAAAAAATGGGTCGAAGCTAAACTCGTTCATTGGGTCCTGTGCACTACCACATTCCAATTACGTATGCATCCTGGACACATGTTTTCATTGAATTGAAGGACAACATCTATGACATAGTTGAGGTAGATTTGTTTTATTTTATTTACTTTTTTTAACAATTTCATTGAACTTGATTATTTGAATGTCCTCACTAACTTTCCGATCTCAGGTTGCCTTTATTATCGACAATAGATCGAAGAAGAGCGTTCTTAAAACTACAGGAAAAACATTTCGATACTTTAAGCATTTGTTGATGGCAAGACATATATTTCCATTCAAGAATGAAGCAGAACTGTTGAGCCAACCACCAAAGATGTATTCCTACAATGACCAACAACATGTCCACAGTTTGCGGTAACAATTTAATTTCTTTACATTTATTTGCTTACATCTTAGGTTTCAAATTTTTCTGATGCATTTTTAAATCTATGTAGAATAAAAGAAAAGAACAAGAGAGATGACAGAAGAATAAGTACAACCATCGACTGTCAAGAGTGGGTTATGCAAACCTTTAAGAGCAACTAGTACAAATTAGTTAATGTTTTCATGAGTGTTATAAGTTTTTAATCATTTTAATTATGTGTACGATGAAATGTAGAAAAATACGAAGGTGATCTTGCTCAAGCTAGCATGTGAAAGAGAGTCTGGGTTGATAAGAACAAAGAATATAAGAATGAAGACGATCGAGAAGTTGTAAATCATATAGTAAAAGAAGCACATTACTATTGTATATTGATTAAAGTTTTATACAAACTATTATGCTTAATTATAAGTAATGATTGTTTTGAATTTATTAAGATAAGATCTCAAAGACGTCTGATCCAATTTCCAACAAAGCATCGTCTCCAAACTATGCTTTAACACAAGCATTGGATACAAATGAGCACGGTAGATGTGTACGTGTAGTTGTCCGGTTTGTCACCCCAACCACTTACTTCCATGTAGCAAAATGCTCCAAGATAAGGATTGAACAATTTGTGGAACTTATTCAAGAGAATGAAAAACTGTGTCTTAGAGTTCAAGAACAAGAAGACGTTCAAAGAGCACAATCTACACTGACATCTGCACAGGATCTTCGTCGAAACCAAGATTGGAGTACGAGATTGAATGCGACAATATATCGTCAAAGAAGGAGAAAACAAAGCTGAAAAAGAAGGTGGTTAGTGAAGAGATTAATGTCGATGTGATCTTACTGAATGATGAACATGATGAGGTGAAAGAATCGATCAAAATTGGCAAACAGTTGCACTGTGAGGTAATTAGTTAAGTGTTGGTCACTAATTGTTGCACTACTTGCTTTCCACTGATGACTTTTTTTATATTGTTTCATATGTCAACTGCTAAGGTTGCTAAGGGAACAAAGGTTGTCTGTGATTGTTCGATCAAGATGTCTCTACCTTTGAAGACATTACTTAGGTATGCTTATAAGGTAATGGAGAAAGATTCTGAGATTCGTTACCAACTTTCAGTTGAGTTGTTTGGTATAGGTAGAAAGTGTTGTGTCCTGTGATAAGATGTTCTTGACTTCTGTTACATGAGAGAAGTCATGACTTTCACATTGGTGGCATACATGACATAAGTGATATAATGTTCTCCTTTGGTTCTTTCTTAAGTCTTGTATTAAGTTTCTGGTTTATTGGCCTTTCAAATTTTTTAGGTACTTACAATCAGAAGATGTTTCAAATTACATCTTCATTGATTCGTCCCTAATATCCGTCGGACATAGCACTCAGGAAGTTAGATCTAGCAACCTGTGTAGAAGATTAATGGTTTCAAATAAAAACAAACTAGTTTTGGCTCCTTTTAATTCAGGGTAAGTAATAAACTTCATTATGAATATGTATTTATTTTATTGCATAATAGTGAACATGAACTTCTTTTCTTCTATGTAGTGGTCATTGGACACTTCTGGCTATCAACACATACTATAAGACAATCTATTATCTAACTCAGTCCGAACAACATCTAGAGTAGATATTAGATATGTAACAGACACGTAAGTTAACTTTTTTGTCTTGTTATAACTATTTTAAAGTTTACTTTATTTTAAAGTATACGTAGTTTTTTCTTACCAATAGAGTTATCGCAATCTTTCGATCCCAAAAGAATATTCAGAAATGTCGAAAACAACAAATATGAAAAACATTGAAGGCAAGTGTAAACACATTAATTCGTCGTTAAAAGTATATATATATTTGGTAATTCATAGTGCATATGCAACATTACTTACATTTTGGTAATTTATGTATTACAATATCCTTTACAAACTAGAACAACTGAATGCAAGTACTATGTGATGAGATATTTGAAAGATATAATCAACAATGGGAGCATAGTAGTCACATACTTGGTATATTAATGTCTTTGACAAATTAATTTGTTGAAATATAGAATTTTCCAAAACAAGTAGTAACTTCAATATTTTGGGCTTTATAGATATTTGATTGATACAAGAACGTCATACAATCAACTCGAGTTGGATGAGGTGCGTATAGAGCTAGCTGATTTTCTGGGTGGCCACATGTGATACAGTGATAAAAGTTGTACATTTTAGGTTTGATTTTCATTAATACAATATGAAATCAATTTTTTGGAATAGGTTGTTGATAAGATCTGTTTTTTGGGCTAGAAAATTCTTTTGACTATAATGTTTGAAATCAAAAGTTGTCCATAATGTCGAGCTTTCTTCATAATTATGCTTATAAACAACACATTTCCCTAGAACCTTATAAGTTTGTAGTGCAAGGTTTTCTATGTCCGTGTTGTTTTTTTAAAGGATGTTCAAAACATTAATGATTGTTCTGTGCCTGCGTATATATTGGTTGATTTTTAATGATGTTATAATGGTTGATTTAGGTTATGTTTGAGTTGGTCGTGATGGTGGTGGTGGTGGTGGTGGTGGAGGGATGGGGGGGGGGGGAGGTTAGTTAAGGTTATTGCTTTGTGAATTCGTTTCAAGTTTTTGACATGTAAAATTTGTTAAGTTGCTTTGTATATGTATATATGGGTTGATTTTAATGATATTACAATAGTTGACTAAGGTTATGTTTGAGTTGGTGGTGGTGGTGTTGGTGGAGGGGGAAGGGACAGGGAGGTTTAGTTAAGGTTATTGCTTTGTGAATTTGTTTCAAGCTTTTGACATGTAAAATTCGTTAAGTTGCTTTGTTGTGTATAAATTGGTTGATTTAGGTTATATTTAGGTTGGTGGTGGTAGACGTGAGAGGCAGAAGTTAGTTAATGTAGAAAATATTGAATGTTAAGTAGATTATATTTGCTCATATGTGTAATAGAGTAAATTTGAAGTTAATGTAGAGTATATATTGTTTTAAGACTGCAAATACAAGTGCAAAACACGCAAATACAGGGTAAAATAAATTTTACATTGAAAAAAAATATCAAATTTACTTGACGGTGAAACACTGTCAAGTATAGAGTAAAAACTTAACAATTATAGAGTGTCAAGAAATTACAGCATATTTGACAGTGTATACACGTCAAAAGTAACTAATTTTTTACAGTGACCTACCGTTAAGACGAAACTTTACTTGACGAGAAAAAACTTTCAAGTAATGTCATCTAAAGTAGATACTTGACGGTGGAAATTGTCAAGTCTTGTTAGGCTTGACGGCAAACAACTGTCAAGTAAAATGTTTGGCTTGATAGTAAAAATCTATGAAGTAAGTGTTTGGCTTGACGGTTAAAAATTGTCAAGCCAAAAACCCTTATTCTTGACACTGGATTACTTGACGGATTTAAAACCGTCAAGTAATTTCATATTTGACAGTAAAAACTGTCAAGTAAACTATTTTTTGTAGTAGTGCGTGTGCTTATTATCAAGTCAAAATCTTGCATTTGTAAGATTACTTGCTCAAATAATTAAGTTAAGAACACAATTTCTTGATTATACAATTAAAAACATTCAACTAGATAATGTTGGTGAATTTTCATCTCAAACCTTTGATAATTATTGTATGTCAACTGGGATAAGTGTTGAACATCATGTAGCTCATGTTCATACACAAAATGGTTTAGCAAAATCATTTATAAAACGTTTGCAATCAATAGTTAGACCATTGCTTATGAGAGCTAAGCTTCCTCTATCCGTATGGGGACATGCTATTTTGCATGTTGCATCACTTGTGCTTATTAGGCCAACAACTTATCACAAGTACTCGCCATTACAATTAACATTTGACCATGAGCCAAATATTTCTCATTTGAGAATTTTTGGGTGTGAAGTATATGTTCCAATAGCTCCACCACAATGCAGTAAAATGAGTCCTCAAAGGAGGCTAGGAATATATGTTGGATTTGATTCTCCATTAATTATTAAATATCTTGAACCTCTAACGGATGATATATTTACTACATAATTTGCTGATTGTCATTTTAATGAGACAAATTTTCCAACATTAGGAGAGGAATTCAAAAGTTGAAAAAAAAGAAATTACATGGAATGTATCATTATTGTCTCATTTAGATCCTCGTACAGATCAATTTGAACTTGAAATTTAGAAAATAATTTATTTGCAAAATATAACATATATGTTACCAGATGTATTTGTAGATGCAAAGAAAGTAACTAAATCACATATACCAGCTGCAAATATCCCATAAAAATTAATATCCCAATACAACAAGTTGTAATTAAAGAATCTGAAGCACGTTAGAAGCGTGGTAGACTAGTAGGTTCCAAAGATAAATATCCTCGGGAAAGAAAGGGAGTCAATAACTTGATTAAGGATATAGATAGTCTAGAAGAACTCCAAAACTTGAATCATGACAAGAATATTGAAGAAGATAAAAGAATTGAGGATAATAATGAGATATCGATAAACTATGTCATGACAAGAAAAGGATGGAATCGATCTAATGTAGTTGTTGATAACATTTTTGCCTATAATGTTGCTTTTGATATTATATCTGAAAATAAGGATCCTAAACCAAAATCTATTGAAGAATGTCAACATAGAAAAAATTTGTCTTTGTGGAAAAAACCAATTTAGGTAGAATTAAACTCACTTTCACAACGTTAAGTTTTTGAACCAGTAGTCCAAACTCCAAAAGTGTCAAACCTATGTGATACAAATAGGTATTTATGAGAAAAAGAAATGAAAACAATGAAGTCACAAGATATAAAGCAAGACTAGTTGCACAGGATTAGTATTTTCAGACTGTTGTTTAAATCTCTTTTCAGCTTCCGCCTAAAGAAAATGGTCAGATCAATCATAGAACAAGGAGGAGTTTCACAGGTAGAGTGGTTGTCAAAGACTCAAATGACTGAAGCGAACTTTCCAGTCATTGATTACTCTTTTGTATAGGGCATTTTTACTCCCATAGCGAAAAAAATCTTTTCGAATCTTCTTCATCTAGTCTAAGTGCTGAGACACACGCTCGTCCCCTCAAGCATCTTGCTTGGAAAAAACTGTTGTCGAAGAAACTTCATGTTTACCATTGTCACTGACTCATACATTCCCCTAAAGAGGTACAGGGGAGTCTCCCATCTTTTTCATGCAGACTCAATGTCTCCCACTGAAACGAGTACCTTATCCTTGACCACCATTAGCAAAGCTACGGAGAACTTTTTTTTTATTGTCTACAACTATCGATGTTGTTCATATGCTTTCTTTTGTTGTTTGGCTAAAACAACATCACTTGATTGAAAAAGACATTAGCGCCAGACCTGCGGGCTTCCCTTTACTCAAGAAAAATAATAAAAAAAAAGATCATGTTCTTTGAGAAGCAACTACATTCTCATTTTCCAAACATCTACATTTAGAGGTTCCAATTTCGATCCTTGACAATCGTATGCGTTAATGATGTAATCATATCAGCAACTATAGATCCAAAAGATTGTATCACTACAATATCTGCATAACCTGGACTCTCATACCAAATGATAACAACCTTTAGCTGAAAGAAAGAACAAATTTCTAGGATTGTGAAGAGCTGAGATATGCTGTTGTTGAGTGGCAACAAATGAGAAATCTTGTTTGATTTGATTCGAAAAACGATATATATATTGATATAAATATCAAGGTCATTATCAAGCTGATTGTCCAACTTGCTGAGATTAGATACAGTGTCAAACGATGAATCAATAATAAGTAGTGAATTTGATGATGAGATTCTTGCATTGGTTGGTTGTGTTTCTTTAGAAGAATATGTGAAACTTGATACTCCAATTTTGAAGTTGAATGAAACATGTAGGGAGACATATTTTCCAACTCTTCAGTTTGACAATCTGATAATTGAAGAAATCTATGAAAAATAGAAGAAGATCTTCTAATTCTTGACCAACATAAGGACAAAATACATAAGTTAATAGAAGATAATCATCATTTGTTAAAAATTATCTTCGAATTAAAGAAGAACTTCAAAGGAACACAGATGAAACTTGATTCTACATCCAAGTCAATCCATAGCTCAATTCAGAAACAAATAATGTAAACTTAATTCTAAAATATGGAAAACAGAGTGTTGATAGAAAAGACATTAGTTTTGATAGTGAAAAGAAAAAAACTACTATAGCGCCAAGTACTCAAACTGTATTTGTTCCGGCTCAACATAGAAAAATGTGTGAACTCATGTCAAATATCCAGGTACTTCAAGAACTATCATAGTTCCTATAATAACTAAGCCAAAAAGAAGATGAATATGTCATTATTGTGGAAAAGTTGGGCATATTTGCCCCTTTGCTTTCATCTTTATAACATAAATGCTTATCAACCATCTCATAAAACAACTGCTATATACTATTTTCTGTTTTTCAAAAATTAAATTAAATGAAAAAAAAGAAGGAAAGAAAGCTCCCATTGTTAAATGTAACTAAAAACAAATGAGAATAAAAGAAAGTGAAATACTACCTTTTTTTCTCATCTATTTCTCATTCTCACAACCTCCTGTCTTATATTTTATTTTTCAATTTTGTAGGTGGTGGGAGTTAATGGTGGCATTAAGCAGCCTGTTCCATCTTCGTAGAGGCATTTACAGTGGCAGGATATGCCATCGGCCAAAAATAAACCCATCTTTTTGTTCCATTTTCCATTAGACACGATCTCACAAATGAAGGAGCCGATGAACAAACAAACCTTATCTCAGAGAGCTATATATATATTCAACTACATTTGTAGAAGATAAAAAGGTTTTCATAACTTACTGGGTATGATAACGAGGTATTAACTAAAAATTAGAGCATTAATTGGCATTGCCATTTATCATCAACTGATTGCATATTCATAAGATAGTATCATGACAACAATATGAAACACCAAACTGCATTACGTTTTGTTATCTCTCTCCTTGCTTTCCCTCTCTTCCAAGTTCCACCCCAATTCAAAATTAATTACATAAGATTTGTATTTAATTACTAAATTGCTTTAAATTGAAGATGAAATAATACATTAATGGAACAAACCAGACTAAAAATAACAAAAAATATTATTAAAAATAATTTCCAAAAAAAAAAAAAAAAAAACCCTATATAGTCCTTTTCCAAAAAAAAAAATAAAAAAAAATAAAAAGAAAAAATAAGAGAAGTAGAAGAATATGTGTGCTATTGGAGGGAGGTGAGATAATTATTTTGAATGGAAACCTAGTTTGATCCATATGGGCAAGGGATATTGCGTTTATAGGACATCCCATAGAAGATCCTCACGAACACTTTAGATCCTTTTTAGAAATTAGTTGAACAGGAAAGATCAATGAAGTTTCTAGTAATGCAACTAAACTAAGACTATTCTTTTTTTTCTTTGCAGGATTAAGCCAAAGATTGGTTAGAGTCCATCCTATCTAACAACATCATACTTGGGAGGAGGTGACATAACTATTCTTGAACAAATATTTTTCGCTAGAAAAAGTCACAGAGATGAGGTCAGAAATTGCTACATTTTGCCAGTTACCCGATGAAGAGTTCTTTGAGACCTAGGAAAGGTTTAAAGATCTCTTTAGGAGGTGGTCATGCATGGATATCCAGTATGGTTGCAAATCCAATTGTTTTACCAGATTGACCAGTTCTACGAAATGTATCGTGGATGTTGCTGCTGGGGAATCAATTTTTGGTAAAACAACTTCAACAACATGTCTTTTTGGGAGAATTGACAACTGCAAGTTATAATTAGCCCAGTGAGAGATCAACCACCACTAGAGTAGCAGAAATCTATGAAGTTGATGAGGTAAGTGTTGGAAAGAAATTTTGGAGGTTGGAGGAAATTTGGAAGAGAGAATTGAGGAAAGAGGCTACTTGATTTATTAGGCACTTCTAATTTTTTTCTTTTGCCTTTTTCTTGATTGATATACTAGAATAATCTAGTAATTAGGTTTTTTGTATCTAGGCCCAAATACTATTAACTCAATATCAAGTTTATATTTCAACACCCCCTCTTAAACTTGATTTTATTGTACCGAGCAAATCTCTCAATCTTGTGAAGTTTTCTTTCGAGTTGAGCAGCATGAGCAAATACTTCATCATAGTCGATGCCAGCTCTTTGATTATAGCCTTTCGCCACTAATCTTGCCTTTTATCTTTCAACTTCTCCTTTTGCATTCTTCTTGGCTTTGTAGACCCATTTCACACCAATCGCCTTGTGATATTTTGGAAGTGAGACTAGCTCCCATGTGTCGTTCTTCTCGATTGCGTTAATCTCTTCATCCATAGTGACTTTCCAATTTTGATTCATCACAGCTTCTTGGAAGTTCATAGGTTCACAATTGGAAAGAAGACAAAACAAAGAAAGATTTCTTGATATTCTGTTACCTCATAGAGTTCTTGTAGGCTTCTGAAGCGCTGAACGTTTTCACTTGAGCTTTCGACTTCTTGAGAACTTGAAGTTGGCGAAGGTGGTGGCGTAGACGGCTCATCTCTTGTTTGTACTGTACTTGTTTGCTCCATATTATTTTCTCGAAGTACGACGAGAAGTTGTAGTCTTCGTCATGTTTTCCCCAATCCCATTCTCCTTCTTCATCAAATACTACATCTCGGCTTAGAATTGTCTTTTTCGTATCTGGATTGTAAAGCTTGTATCCTTTGGTATTTGAATCATAACCGATGAAGATGTACTTCTCACTTTTATCATCCAACTTACTTCTCTTTTCATCTGGTATATGCACATGAGCAATGCTCCCAAAGACTCTGAGATGAGAAATCCCAGGTTTTCTTCCACTCCATGCTTCTTGTGGTGTTTTTCTAGATACGCTTCTTGTCGGAGATCGATTGGATAGGTAGACTGCACGTGCTACTGCTTCTGCCCAAAACTCCTTTCGCAAATTTTTGCTTTTAACCATACTTCTTGCCATGTCCAAAATTGTTCTGTTCTTCCTATCTGCTACTCCATTTTGTTGAGGGGATCTTGACACTGTTAAAAGTCGACGAATGCCATGGTCTTCACAATATTTTTGGAATTCATTTGATGTGAATTCTCCTCCACAATCAGATCTTACGGCCTTGATTACCAGACCAATTTCTTTCTCAACCAAGGATTTGAACTTCTTGAAGTTCTCGAACACTTCAGATTTATGCTTCAAGAAATACACCCATGTTTTTCTTGAAAAATCATCAATAAATAGAAGGAAATAATTACTATTAACAAGTGAGCTTGGCTTGATCAAACCGCACACATCTGTATGTATGCGTTCTATAGGCCTTTGAGTTCTTGAGTTTGACTCCTTTGGAAAACTCTTCTTGAATTGCTTTCCAAGTAGACATCCTTCGCGTACTTGATCGGGGTGGCTTATGCAAGGTAGTCCTCTCACCATGTTATTTTTGGAGAGTGACTCTAACCTTCCAAAATTGAGATGCCCATATCGAAGATGCCAAAGCCAAGATGCATCGTTATAACACATTTTGAGGCATTTTGCAATATCATTTTGAATGTTGTGCACAAACATTCTATTTTTTGTCATTGGGACTTTAGCAATCAAATTACTTGCATTATCTCTTATTGAAAGGTTATTGTCTTTTAATTGAATGTCATAACCTTTCTCTAA
>JBBPDJ010037038.1:0-11873 GCA_037974625.1 Cucumis cinereus
TCTACTAGGTTTTCCAAGATTCAAAAGAAGACCACGAAAACTTACCCACAATAATCCACGGTGGGGCGGCGGCAAGTCGAAGACAGAAACACGAGGCAGCGGCGCGGAGCAACGACTCGCGGACTCGCCGGCGCGTGACGCGAGACGCGGCGGCGCGTGAGTCGCTGCGAGTTCCAGCGTGGGCAGGTGGTTGGCGCGGGTTCGGGCAAAGCGGTGTGGAAGGGAGATCCGACGCAGAAGAGAAGGCTAGCGGCACCCGGCTCGTCGGCTGGAATGCAGATCTGGCGAATGAAGGTGGTGACGTTGCTCACGGCGTCAGATCTGGCGGATCAAGATGGCGGCATGGCTCGTGCGACGGAGAAGCAGGCGATGCGGCTCGTGCGATGGAGAAGCAGGCGGCGCGACTCGTGCGACGGAGAAGCAAGCGACACGAGGTAGGCAGTGCGATGACTCGGGCGACGAAAGGCGCGAGGCAGCTTGAGGCGACGCGTGCGGCTGCTCCACGATCTGGCTCGATGCGACGCTCCATGATCCGACACGACGTGGCGGCGAGCTTCTTGTGCGATAGAGAGACGAGCGGCGCGCGGATAGCAGCGACGACGGCTTCTTGCAAGAAAGCGACGGGGGGGTGGTTGTCGCGCGAGGAAGAAGAAGGGAAAAAGGAAGAGAGAGAAAAGAAGAAAAAAATAAAAGAAAAGAAGAAAAAAATAAAAGAAAAGAAAAATAAAAATAAAATATTAAAATAATAATAATAATAATAATAACATTATTATTATTATTTCCTTTTCCAAAATCTTATATTCTCTCTCTTCAATAACTTTTCTCCCACCAATAACTCATAACCAAAACAAATTAATCAACATCCCAACTAATAAAATGTTTAAATAATTCAAACTTAAAATTATTTCCAATTTTTGGGATATTACAAAGACCGTGAAGGGTAGTAATGGAATAATGAAATTCTTGAAATACGGTTATAGCGAATTTTGCTATATTTCTTTTTTTTTTTTTTTTTGCCATTTTTCCAACCACCCCCTTATTTTTTGTCATATATCCGAATTTCTCAAATTTTAATTACCAAACCAATTCAAATTATAACTGTGATGACATGACAACATTTAATTGGTCGAAATTTCTCATTCAACAAGTTATATAGGATATGTTCATTAAATATGATTTAAATGAAATAGTTAATTAAATTATTATTAATTAACTATTAATTTATTTATTTAATATATTATTTATTATTAATTTAATTTAAATGTTAAATTAAATTAAATGTAACTCCCCTACATGGGAGTTACTTATTACGTGGTTTAATCCCACATTCTCCTAACATATTTTCATCTCCTACGTATATGGTACGTGCAAAACAGAAAGTGAAATAAGTTCTTTTTTGGTTTTTCAAGTTACAGAAGTATTCTGAAAAGAAGAAGAAAAATCTCTCTAAAATTTTCTCTCGTTTTTTTCTCTAATCTTCTCAATCCCAATTAGTTCTCACAAATCAAGAATCTCCAATTCCTCATAGGATAGAGAGATAGTCGACTGTTGGTGTTCCAACAACAAATTTGGTGATTTGTAAAATTAAAAAACGTCAACAAAAGTAAGTTTCTAAATCCATGTATTTTCTATTTAATTGAAAAGCATGATTAGCATACTTTAATTTTACAATGGGTTTGTTTTCTGTATTTTTACCAATGTATCAGTATTTTCTAATTTCTAAATTAAATTTGAGTTTATGGTTATGTGATATCTTTTGCTGCGTAAGGGCTCTTATCCCTTTACTAACTGCTAATACTTTGGGCCTGCTTGTTACATTTGCAACTACCCTTATTTTATTGATGATAAAATATTTATTACAAAGTTACGTACTTAAGCTTAAAAACCAACCATCTATATTCCTCCCTAAAACACCGTCCAATGTTTATTTATGGAACAAATAATTAAGAACATCTCCACCGAACATTGGAACTCAAATTTGAAATGTGAACATTGCACGATTTGACCAAAACAAGTGTGAGCGAGAACAAGAAAAACAAACAACTATGTTGGGAATTTACACGAGATATAAATAAATGTGAAACAAATTAAATTATATCTCAAATTTCCATTTCACAGGTTAGAACCAAATAAGCAGTTGATCATAAAATTGTAAATAATAAAACGTAGGAGAAAGGGAGAACGACAATGAAATATATACTGGTTTACCTCAAACTCAGGACTACGTCCAATCTTCTACAACTATAGGTTATGATGGAGATTGAAAATAAACCCTCGAACACGCCAACAAATCTCTCTTCCTAAACAGACCAACAAGAACTATTTAAATCTAGTACCACAACTTAGTATCATGGAAGAAAATAAGAGAAATCGTTAACCTCAAATTTGAATAACACACATTTTTTTGCTTACTGTCACTCTAATTTACTTAAGAATAAGAAAGAAAATAAAATCTAGAGGCAGGACTTCTTCTTTTCTTCTTCCTTTTAGCAAAAGAAAATCGGGCTCACTTGAAAACTTTCCTTCCAATTAACACATATATATAATGTCTGCAGCACTAAAAATGGGCCAAACCCAAATTCCAGCTGCCTCAATTTTTCTTCTTTACTAAGCACCACCTCATAATTTACCAATCAAAAGACAAAATTTTCACCTCCATAATTTACCATGGGTCAAGAAATAAAAGAAGTGGAATTTTGAATTTGGAAATCATAATGGAGTTTTGTCTATTTTCTTAACTATCTCCCACTTGTAAAATCAACAAAAATGACAAAACAGGAAACCATCAATAAATAAACTATATCTCATTTGTGCTTGCTCTGAGGTACCAATAAGCTACGTGGAACTGTCCTCCAAATATAAAAAACAGTCACATACTCCCACTTCAACTAAGTGGTGCCAACTGACATATTCAATTCTAAACACATGTTCTTGAAGATGTTATCTGCAAGTGGCTTGACTCTTTCCTTCAAGCCTGCTGCCAAGCTGGAGACATTATCTTTGACCTTAGCATCTACTTTGGTCTTCCACTCTAATGCCACTGTACTTCGCACGTATCATTTGCAGCTTTAACTAACATCCATAGTCGCTTTGATCTTATGGCAAGATGAAATTAACATGTGTACAGTGTAGAATTTCTATGGCCAACTGTCACCACCTGGGATCCTAACATGAGTTTAACTGGTGACTGTCAAACTCACACCTGTAACCCTCATCATCCAATTTGCCAATAGGGATATGATTTACTTTCATTCTAGGCACAAATTTGATATGTCGTAACACTACCTTTTTTCCACATCATGTCTAAGATTAATATTTCCAATTTCCACTATTTTGGAAACTCTACCATTCCTCATTCTCATTAGACCATGGTGAACTGATGTGAAAGATGTGAACATACTCCTATCAGAAGCTTTGTGGACTGAAGTTGCACTATCTAGTGTCCATTCAGATGAATGGCAACTACTTTCCATGTTACTCTCAACACAGACACATGCATTATCAATATTTTCATCAAGTTTAACTATATTTACATCTTGTTTTCTTATAAGATCCTCTTCTAATTTCCTACACTGACTCTTGAAATGACTTTTTTTGTGACCTTAAAAATATTCTATCTCCTTATTCCTATTATTCTACTTTTCCTTACTACTAATTGACCAATATATTTATCTTATCTTTATCCTTATTTACTGTTAAAGTTGAACCTACAGCAGATTCTTTACTAATACTCTTTCTACAAAATCCTTCAAATATAACCAAATCACACTTCGCTGAAAACATCAATGTGATATCTCCAACTGAGTTAGACACTACTATTTTCATGGTTCCCCAACTGTCAAGTAAAGACATTAACAACTGAATAGCATGTACTTCATCCGTAAATTCTATCTTAGCAGATTTCAACTGATTAATTAAAGTGGTAACCTCATTGAGGAATTAACAAAAACATCCCCAACCATTTGAATATTGAAATATTTCTTAAGAAGATAAACCTTACTATTAGCACATGGTTTCTCGTACCTATTTGTAAGTACCTTCATCAATGTTTCTTCACTTGTCTCGTTGGCTACAAGACTGGCAACATCCATTGATAGACACATTCTAATGATAGAAATTGTTTCTTCATTCAGGTTCTCCCATTGTTCATTTGTCACTATTTTTGGTCTCTCATTCAATGCCTTGCATTTTCTTGTAGGTTAAAAAATCCTTAATCTGCATCTTTCAATATCCAAAAATCGTCACATCAAATTCAATGATACCCTCGAAACTTTTTTACTGTATCGTTCTCATGACTCCGCAACAGAATGGCTCTGATACCACTTGTAAGGAATTTACGCTAGATATAAATAAATGCGGAAGAAACTAAAATATATCTCAAATTCTCATTTCACAGGTTAGAGCCAAGTAAGCAGTTGATCATAAAATCGTAAATAATGAAGTGTAGGAAAAAAGGAGAACAACGTTGAAAAATATACTGGTTCACTGCAAACTCGAGATTACGTTCAATCTTTTACAAATGTAGACTATAATGGAGATTGAAATGAAACCCTCGAACACGACAACAAATATCTCTTCCCAAATAGCGCAATTAGAACTATTTGAATTCAGTACCACAACTTGGTATCCTGAAATAAAATAAGAGAAACCCTAAACCCAAAAATAGAAATACACTATTTTTTTGCTTACTGTCACTCTAATTTACTAAACAATAATAAAGAAAAAAGATTCTAGAGGCGCGAGACAAAAGAAAATTGGGCTCACTTGAAAATTTTCCTTCCAATTAACACATGTATACAATGTCTGCGCACTAATAAAGAGCCAAACCCAAATTCCAGCCGCCTCAATTTTTTCCTCTTTACTAAGCATCACCTCATAATTTACCAATCAAAAGACAAATTTTCCACCTACATAATTTACCAATCAAAGAAAAACTCATGGTTTAAGAAATAAAAGAAGTGGGCTTTTGAATTTGGACTTCAAAATGGTGTTCTGTCTCCATTTTCCTAACAGTGTTAATGTAACCAAGACAAAGTTTTTTTTATTAAAATGACGGTTCTGCTTAGAACCTTTTAATTTCAATAGATTTTTTAATTGTAATGAATGTCGAATGAATTTTGTTTGAAAAACTATTTAGGATCTTGCAAACAGTAGTTACACTGATAATATAAATATAATGCAATATAATAACACTCAAAAGAAGAAAGAAGAACACCAAGACATTGTTAACCCAGTTCGACAATCCAGCCTACATTTGGGGGGTTTTCACCCTGATGAGATCATTATTATTATTATCACAGAAACTCCTCACAGTTTACAGAGTTACAACACTTGTCATAACTTAGGATAATAACTACAGTAGCACAGATACAGCAGAGATATCACCGCAGCCGATACTCGTCTTCTCAATTCACTGAATCGTTCTGTAATCTGTCATTACTGAATCTCTATGATCTCATATATTCACAGGCTCCCCCTGTTTAAGTTCTTCAAGATATTTGTCAAAGAGTTCTCCCCCTCAAGAGGCTCACACCATGTAAACGAACTTTCACACCTTTTAGAATACTCACATAGGCAAGATGAAACAACAAACTGTTTGGAATTCCAAAAGTGTGTAAAACAAAAACACGACGGCAACACCTTTTTAATCTCTTATTCTGGACATCAAAGCCACGCCGCACACACTAGGTCAAAAACAAAAGATCTTCTATCCATAATAATTTTTAGAAGATTTAATCCTTTTAAAAAAGAATCTTTTCAAAAATATCTCAACCACTAAAGAAGGTAATTAATCATATAATTAAATAAGATATTCTTGGAGATTGAAGATTTAATCCCTTTTAAAACAAATCTAAGAATATCTCAACAACTAAGTAAGGTAATTAATTATATAATTAAATAAGATATTCTTGGAGAAAAAAATTATGTTAAGCCAATTAATAAATGTTGTATGTTATTATAAGAAAGAGAATGACATAAATTTTTTAAATAGTTTTAAAACACATCTTTATGTTAAGAAAAATAGAACTATAAACGGTTAGATTTTACCAAATTTCGTAAGATCTAAAAGTAAATTACTCATTTTTTACTTTTTAGTTTTAAATTTTCAATTAACAAACCATAATTAAAAAAAAGAATTAATTTTCGTTTTTGGTTTATCATCCAAACACAAATTTTACTCGTTTCAAATAAATGTAAAATATTTAAAATAATTATTTGAATTTCAAATTAAAAGATTCAAAATTAATTTTTATTTTTGAAACCTTTGAATCCGAACAAAGAGTGAAGGAAACCTGAGAGAGTAAAAACAATGAAATGAAGGACAGTTAAGAGAAAGTAGACAAATAATAATAATAATAATAAAAAAAAAAAAAAAAAAGAAACAATGGAGGGAGAGAAAAAAGAAAAAGAAAGAAGACGATGGAGGAGAGAGAAGGAAAGTGATGGGGTAATGCAATAATCCATTTAGATGTTGATGGACTAAAACGTTTGTCCATAATTGAAATTTGACTATTTCACTCTAACATAATTCAAAATTTTTAGTTCTCAATCTAGTGGGACTCTATACAAAGGAAAAGTATTTAAATTATTGCATCCAAAGAAACAGATGTAATCAGATTCTACAAATTCAGTGGATGTTTGTCTCAAGAATGTAACTTGGGTAAATATTTTATGCCTTTTCACTAGACGATGAACTTGATGGAATCTTTTGATGGGTCATATCATTTGAACCCCATTCGATCAGCTGCCTCATCCTTCTATCTCCGGTTGCTCCACCCCTCCATTGGACACGTTTAAATTAAACTCTGATGCAACTGTTTAGCAGGTATTGGTGCTATTGTTGGCGATGCTAATGACAGAGTTACTTTCTATGGAGAGCTTGCTGAGGAATTGACTATGCTCTGCAAAGCTTGCCGAGGCTACTGCCATTTTTCATGGTATTTCTAGATTCCTTGAGGGGCACATTTTTTCTACTTTAGGTTGAATCTGACTCTAAAGTTTTTTTGAAATCTTTTGGTTGGAAATATCATAAATTAATTAGGGTAATGAGATTGAGATGTTTGTTGATGTTATTTGTGACTTCCATATCCCCTTGGTAATTATGTCCATGGCTTTATTTGGACTCAATTGTGCATGATCTTTCTACTCATGCTCGAAGATCACATTATTGTAATGTACAGCTTGAAGAACTCCCTCATTGGATGAACCCTGCAGCTAATTTTACTTCTATTTAATCCTTTGTTCCTGTTTGTTTGTTTGTTTTTTCCATCAAATGTACTAAAAAACTTGAAATAAGTTTATAAGCTTGTTGTATTTTAAATAACAAGAATATATGATAAAAGAGAGATATATTCAAACATGCCTGTGCTCCTTGTAAAAAAAAGTTTAACATACTATTATAATTTTATGTATAGTGATCAACTGGATTGAATACATATTTTGGTCACTAAACCCTATATGTCTGTGGCTAAGGTGAACCTAGTTAACTACAAAACATAATCTTTAGTTCTGAAGGTTTTGTTCTATAGTTTTGGGTCAAAAACCAAGTATTTTGTTTTTAACCTATTTTACTTTTTTGCATCGTTCTTAAAGAAAATCAAATTTTTACCTAACATTTTCAGTATTAGACTCAATTTTTATACATAAATGTAGGGGAAAACAATCTAGATTAAGTATAGTAAATAAAATAAAAATAAGCAGTTACTTTTTGCGTATTAAATATCTTTTATTCTTCGTTTTATATATTTGAATTCTGAAAGGCCCATTCATATATAAAGTTTTCTAAAATGTAGTTTTATATTCAATTTTTACTTTTAACAAAAATGATAATATGTGAGACCTCCTTTGTAGAATCGTTTGACACTCCCATTTCAATTTACTCAAACAAATTATACCCTATTAGACATTAACACGAATAATAGAATAATAAAGCTTTGTTTTTTAAAAGCACCTTTTTGAAAATGCAAAGTGGTTATTGAACTAATAAAATGTAAAATACTATTGGAAGAAAAGTAAAATATTTTTATTCTAATTAATTTTAAGATAAAAATAAATTACAAAATATGAATAATGCAATTACATATTTGGCTAAAGGAGTGTGAATTAGTTGAGATCGAAGGGATCAGAGCCCCAACGCATACATCAAAAACGTTTCACATAGATTAAAACTCAAATTAATTGGAAATTAAGAAATACTCATATATTGTCAAAATTTATTAAAATTACGGATCATTCTATAAAATTACTATATGCTAGGCATTCATTTGAAACTAAATAGAAAATACAGAGATTACAAAACTCATTTTTTCGTTGGCGACTCGAAATTTACAATATACCAAAGATTGAGATCATGAACATCACCACAAGAAATTTTTCCTATTCTCTGAGTAACGAAGTTTTGTTCGTGGAAATCAATTGAAAATTGGGAATTATGGAGTTTTGAAGAGAATTGAAATTGAGAGAAATCATCAATCGTACAAAACACCGTCTATAGAAATGAATCAATCAAAAAAATTGTTCATAACCTTTTCTTTTTGTTTTGTAGGTTTAACCAAAGAGATGGAGAGAGTGTTAGAAGGTGGGATGAACTCCACGTATCAAGTAACCAACTTCTCACATTTTAATTTATAATTTAATAAAAATTATTTAAATAAACAAATAGTTATTAATATATTTAAATTAATAATTAAATTAATTAAAGCCAATTTACTTAATAGTTTTCATTTAAATCATATTTAAATAAACATCTCTCACCTAACATATAGTTTTAATTCAATTAATTTAACTAAATCAAATTAATTAATTAGTTAATTAATTCTCAAATTTAAAAAAAAATAGAAAAATTGATAAAATATGTATATTTCATTCTAAAATTAAGTGTAATGAGTTTTTGTCTTTTAGTGGTTTTTTTTCTATAAAGTGTAAATAGTTTTTTTTTATTATTTTTTAAAAACCCCCCAAGTAATATGTGAGACCCCGTTTGTAGAATATGGTCGTTTGGATCGCAGATATTGTTTCATGGGTATAGATATTAAATGCCTGAAATTTGAATATCTGGATTTTAAATGTTTGAGATAATTAATATTCGTGTTTGGACGTGCAGGATAATTAATATCTGAAAGGTAAATATTTGTATTCAATTCAATAATTTGTAAAATATAAAATTAAATAATTACTTAACTACATACTTGAGATAAATTAAATTTAACATAAAATAATTTATTGTTATGTTAATTGGTTACTTAGTTAATAAAATAAAAAATAAAATAATATCTTTTTACTAAACATAATTAAATTAATTATTAAATATAATTAAATCAATATAAATTAATTATAATATTAATAATTAATAATAATAACTTATATTAAATAGTTAAGATAACATAAACGAAAAGATTAACTGAAATTTATTAAGAATAAACAATATATTTATATTTAATAATTAATTAAAATTAATAGTAATAAATAATTCATATTAATTCATAACCTAATTAAGCTACATTTATGTTGTTCTTCTCTCAAGCATAAAAATCTTATATTTTTTCAGGGTATTAAAAATACATGTCAAATGGGTTTTAAAGTTCCCTAGATAATAATATATTGAATTTTAAAAAAGCGAAATTCTGTTAAACAAATAGGAATATTAAATATCTGAAATCTCATGGGAAAACCTCTGAAACAAACAGGCCCTAAAAGACAAAAATCCCATACACTTGATTTTTCTATAAAGTGTAAATATTTTATCTATTTTGTTATTTTTTACAATTTCTCAATATTTAATTCTCTGATAAATTAATTTTGAATCATCCAAAATTAAATTGATATACTTAAGTTTAATTAAAATATAAACTTTATATTATAATGTATAACCATACATTATAATAATTTCCAAAATAAATTTGAACATATCAAATTATATTCAAAACATAATTAACTGCAATACCCTTTACAAGCTAGAAAAGAGACCTAATAGACCTACAGACCAGAAGCTCAAACGATATAAGATTAATTGGCTAAACTTATTAACCACAGTAATCAATATTTGTTAACTGTGTGACACTTCACTAAAGACTCAAAGTTGCATTATTCTCACTGTAGATATATTTTTATGTCCACATATATAGAAAATAACAACAAGTTAGTCCTTGACGAGTGTTCATGACACTAACTAGGTTAAATTATCGTTTTACCCCTTCGTCACATCTAAATACTTAATTACCAGTGCTATTCTAATGAATAACATGTTTATGGTCCAACCATTAAACATAAACTCCTCTCAAGCCAATGAGAAGGTAGGACCTTTTGTTCACATCCTAAAGTCACTATTTAAGAAAACACTCATCTATTTACCTTAGATTGAGAAGGAGTAGATTTCATCTTGTAATGTTATGTTCTCAGTTGTCACACTAAGTCGTGTCCTCAAAATGGTAGGTTTGTTGAGTCTGAGAACTGATCACTTTCACCCATATAAATCTAAGGACAATCCCTCGTGAACAAGAGTGCATAATGAAGAAGGAGCCCTTGCGGAACGAAAATTTTAATAAGACCATTATTCAAATTTAATTGGAAAAATAAAAATACTAATACACTGACAAAATTACAGAAACAAATTGTTGTAAAATAATAAATGGCTTAGCATGCTTTAACATTAAAATAAATAAAATTTCAGAGAAAAACTAAAACTTACTTTTGTTGTCGACTCTGAATCTACAAATCACCAAATGTGTGAGGCCACCACCACTTGGAACCTTTTTAATCCTTTGAGTAGATGAGGTTTGGTTTGTCGGAACCTTTTTTAGACTTAAATTTTTTTTGGAGAGAAAATTGTAGAGAAAAAAAAAAAGAACTCTTTTTTTTTTTTTTTTTTTTTTGTTGTGTTATCTTGTTGTGTTGTGTATGTTTGCATACTCCAATCTTAAATTGTAAATTTTTCTAAGTATGAAAGATCACTAAAGCTGAGTTTTGGTATTCATTATTATATTTTTCATTATATAACTAGAACTCATCTCAAACAATAGGCGTTTAGCTTAGAGTCACAACATCATTTTTGTTAAACTAAATACATAAAGTGTTAATTTG
Source organism: Cucumis cinereus (assembly GCA_037974625.1). Taxonomy (NCBI): domain Eukaryota; kingdom Viridiplantae; phylum Streptophyta; class Magnoliopsida; order Cucurbitales; family Cucurbitaceae; genus Cucumis; species Cucumis cinereus. The sequence continues at coordinate 11,080 of JBBPDJ010037038.1, forward strand.
GACCTTGTCGATAACTTTCACTTGGGGTCAAGTGTCACCCCAAATAGGGATGTTAGCACTTCATTCGTCAATCGCATCCTCTCTCGATTTGAGCTAGTAAATCGAAAAGTGGTGTGACATGGGTTGTCCTTAACAACAACAACAGGGTGGTCAATGGCAGTCTTCGACGAGCAATGGTCGACGACTAAAGAAAGAGGGGTAGGCTGAAGCTCGTTGTTGGTATCACACCCTCTCCCAGAATCTCTACTCTTAGCCTAGGAGACGGCGTGAAGCCAGTGAATCTCGTCCTTACCTTGACGATCCTCACTGACCATCTTAGCTTAACTGCGACTTAAACAATACCAATACTTTAAAAAGTGCGGAATAAACTTAACTGCAGAAAAACAATCTCAAACTTAACACATAACAGTAGAAACTAAACAAATATCTTATAGAACCCATTTCACTGTACCAAAACTTTTTATAACAGTAACATGCATGATTTACTACTAACGTTCAATAGTACTAAAACTTTTCGAGTAGCAGAAAGTTTGTGGTAGGTCAGGCTTCGGGATCATGATCTCTACCTGGAAAGTGGAAAAACAATTTGAAAGAATGAGCTAAAACGCCAAGTGAGTGATACTTTAATAGAAAATACTTAAAACATATATATAGCATAACAAGAAATCGTCGACTTAAAAACTTTCATAAATCAAATCATAACTGAAACTATAAATCACGGTTTAAACTGAAAACACTTGAAAGGTGCTTGCACGATACTTATCTGTAAATCATGATAAAACTATGCATAACTG
>JBBPDJ010037039.1:0-11869 GCA_037974625.1 Cucumis cinereus
ACCTACACGAACACATTAGATCATTGTGTTTGTATCAAATACAAAGTGGGCCGTATCCATAGTGTTACCAGAATAAGATACCCAACCTTATCCTTATACTATAGATCCTTTAAGTTGTATCTCGAACATTGATCCCTGTATGTCTCCACATACTATTCAAGACTCATAAAACAACTAAGGATGTTAGTTTATTGGATTTGGGTTAATTAGACAAAAATAATCAATTACTATTCATTGAAATGGAAATAATAATTGTTTATTAATAACGGTCAATGATTTACATTTACTATCTACGAGTTTAAGGACATGCCATTCGTTTTAACGAATGCACCAGCGGTTTTCATGGATCTCATGAACAGGATTTTTCACGAATACTTAGATCAGTTCGTGATAGTATTCATTGATGATATACTGATATATTCGAATGACAGAATAGCTCATGAGAACCATTTGGGAACAGTGTTACACATATTACGAGATAAACAACTATATGCCAAGTTCAGTAAATGTGAATATTTGCTTGATCGAGTAATGTTTTTAGGACACGTGGTATCAGCTGACGGTATTAGTGTGGATTCGCAAAAGACGAAAGCTATTGTCAAGTGGGAGAGACCTACCAATGCAACAGAGGTACGTAGTTTCCTTGGTTTAGTACGATACTACAGACGTTTTTTGGAGAATTTCTCCGAATAGCATTACCATTCACCTCCTTGACAAAGAAAAATGCCAAATTTGAATCGTCGAAGAAGTGTGATCATAATTTCTAGGAATTAAAGAGGAGATTGATAACAACACATATTCTAACTCTTCCAGTGCCAGAAAAAGAGTTTGAGATTTACTGTCATGGGTCCAGATAAAGGTTAGATTGCATTGTAATGTAGGAAGGTAAGGTAATTGCTTATGCTTCAAGGCAATTAAAGAAGCATGAATGCAATTATCCTACTCATGATTTAGAATTGGCAGTCGTTGTCTTAGCATTGAAGATATGGAGGCATTATGTATTCGGAGAAAAGTGTCATATCTTCATTGATCACAAAAGTTTGAAGTATATCTTTGATCAGAAAGAATTGAACATGAGACAGAGAAGGTGGCTCGAGCTTATCAAAGATTACGATTGTTTTATAAAATATCACTTGGAAAAAGCGAATATCGTAGCAGATGCACTCAGTAGGAAGTCTAGACTTTCTAAGGATGTCTTGTGTGGTATGAGGATGATTTTGCTAAACAAGTTGAAAGATTCTAAAGCAACAATAACAGTAGGAAGGTCAGAAAGTTTGTTTGCTCCATTTCAAGTTCGATCTTCGTTAACGACTTATATTGTGAAGAAATAGTCAGATGATGTTAATTTGCAGAAGTTAGTTGAGAAGTTTAAGCAAACAAATAGAGCAGAGTTTTAGTTAATTTCTGATGGCGCGATTGTAAAACAAGGAAGATTACGTGTTTCAAATATTAAAGAATTCAAAGATGATATATTAGAAGAAGCACGTAGCTATGCATATGGAATACATCCAGGTAGCACCAAGATGTACAGGACTTTGAAGAAGACGTATTGGTGGGCTGGAATGAAACAAGAAATTGCTGAGTATGTTGATAGATGTCTGATCTGTCAACAAGTTAAACCTGTACGTCAGAGGTCGAGAGAACTTCTGAATGCCTCTCGATACCTGAATGGAAGTGGGAGCATATCACTATGGATTTCTTATTCGGATTGCCTCGCACTTCCAGCGGATATGACGGTATATGGGTAATCATTGATAGACTCACAAAAACAGCACGATTTATACCGATCAAAGCAAAATTTACGTTAGATCAGCTAGCTAAACTATATGTTGATAGAATTTTGAGTCAGTATGGAGTTTTCGTATTCATTGTGTCAGATAGAGATCTGTGATTTACATCGATGTTTTGGCAAAGTTTGCAAAGAGAAATGGAAACTAAGTTACGGTTCATCAGAACGTTTCACCCTAAAACAGATTGACAGTTGGAGAGAACCATCCAGACGCCTGAGGATATGATGAGAGCATGCGTTCTACAATTTAAAGGTAATTGGGATACTCATCTATCATTAATGGAGTTTGCTTATAATAACAGTTATCATTCTAGCAATGGAATGGCACCATATTGTATGGTTGACCTTGCAGAAGTCTAGTATGTTGAAATGGGATAGGTGAACGAAAACTTATCGGTCCTAAACTGGTTCAAATGACAACAGAAAATGTAAAGTTAATCAGAGAAAATTTAAAAACAGCTCAAGATCGTTAGAAAAGCTATGGTGATACGCGACAAAAAGAACTAGAGTTCAAAGTCAGAGATAGAGTTTTCTTGAAGTTATTCCCATGGAAAGAAGTCCTAGGTACATTGGACCTTACCAGGTTACAGGAAGAGTAGGACCAGTAGCTTATCGACTTGAGTTACCACATGAACTTGCATGAACACATGACGTTTCCATGTATCCATGTTAAGGAAGCATGTTCAGGATCCTTCGCGTGTGTTGCAAGGGCAACCAATTGTGCTGAGAAACAAGACAATTCCGCTCGTGAAAGTTCTTTGGTGACATCACGGAGTGGAAAAAGCTACGTGGAAAACAGAAGATCAGATCAGAATCAAGTACTCGTTTTTGTTCGAGTAAAGATTTTTTAATTTTCAGGACGAAATTTCTAAAAGGGGGTGATAGTTGTAATACCCGATTTTTTTATTTAAGATATTTGTTGTAAATAAATATTAATAAAATAGTAGAAGGGTATTAGTAAAATTGCAAATAGGAAATTTGGTAAATTAGTTTTTTTAAAAAAAAAAAAAAAGAAAGGAAAGAAAGGAAATGAAAAAGAAAAAAAATGAAATTTTTTTTTTTATATTATTATTATTATTAATATTATTAGAAGAAGACGAAGGATAATTAAGTAAGTTTTCTAACAAAGAAAAAAGAAAAAAAGAAAAGAAAAAAGAGAACAAGCCAATTTTGGCCGTAAAGAACGAAGAGAAGAAAAGTTAGAATTGTTTTGGAAATTTAATCCAATCTTTGTAATTGGATGAGGGAAACGGTGGTGAGGTTTATTAATTGGGTTACAACCAGTTGAATTAAAGAAGAAGAAGAGAAAAGGAAATAAACAAAGAGGAAAGAAAGAAATTATGGGAAAATAATAATTTGGGCAGTTGAAGTTTGAAAATAGTGGAGAAAAGGAGGAAAATCGAGCACAATTCTTAACAAAATTGGACACAATTTGTGTCTAAATTGCTTAGAAAAGAGCGAGGAAGCTGATGGACAACTCAATTTGAAGAAATTTGTCCAAAAACCACGAATTTGAAAAAGAAACTCGTTCGAGCAAAAATTTCACGTTTTTGAGCAATTGGAATTTTTTAAGAAATTGAGGGTGTTAGAGGTAAAATTGGAGCTTCAACATTTGTGGTAAGTTCAATTAGAAGTTCCTTTATGGTTTTGTAACAACTAATTTCATCAATTTTAGCCAAAATTAACGAATTTGATATTTGAAAATTGAAGAAAATCTCGTCGGAAAACAAAGGCACAAAATTTTCAACTTGAATTTCCGTGGATTAAGAGCGAATTGGATGGCAAAATTTTGAGGTAATGTAGTTTGAGTTATGGGTAATTGATTGGAAATAGTTTGAACGTCCAATTTTAGCTTGAAAGAGAGAATTTGATTGTCGAAATTTCGTCGGAGTTGTAGCCGGAAATTGAGTAAAAATCTGGAGAAAATTTGAAGGAAGAAGATGAAGTTTTAAATATTGACCGTCGTTAAAAGCCTGTCATTAAATGTATGTCATAATTTTTCCATCATAGAAGCTCAAAAGACAGAATGCCTAGTCTATGGAACCCGATTAAATGTCCATTTTACCCTTGAATAAAAAGCAAATTAGAGGAAAAAATAGGAAAAATAAGCAGATCTTGATATGTTAAGGAAAATTTAAAGAGTTTAACAAAAGAATGGGTTCTAATTATCGGCTCGATTTAATTCGTTGGTTTTAGAATATTTTTAGAAAATATAACTATTAAAGAAATTTATGAGCCAAAAACGTCCCATCAAGCTTGTGAGCGACTTCTAATTTTATAGTATTATTTTGAAGTATTAACATTATTAAAATATCCCGATTATGCACGTTTTACATGAAAAATATTTAATCTCAACATTTTGATAAATTGAGATTCTTTATAATACAAGAAGATATTATTATGATTATATAGTTAATTTATGATCTTAGGCGTGAATTGTCGTTCCGGGATATTTGAATATTAAATTAATATTTTTACACGTTTACGAGATAAAAACCTAAAAAAGTTAACTTCGATAAGTATTTATGATTTCTTCGGGCTAGAATATGTCCTATAAAGATTAGATGCATGATTTATAATTTCTACATGTATTAATATGCATGTTTGATAAAGTTAAAGGTCAAAGATATTTTTACGTTTTACGAATTATCGGTAAAATATGAATTAAACATGTTTTAGTATTTCTAAATGAAATTTCATCATGATTTGAATGATTTATGTTTTATGAGCATTCTTTGACAATTATTAGAATGTTTATACATTATTTACACGTTTTACTAGAATTTTAGTAAAAGCATGTGTACTCATGATTGAGCCTGAGACTAATATACTAGGTGTCCACACTAGAGTATTTCGCAGGCATGAGTGCTGGATTTGTCCACCATGGCAAAGACGTTGTGAGCGGTGGCACCGCTACAACATAGATAGTGCTGCTATGAGTGTTGATCTTGCTCCACTATGACAAAGACGTTGTTGTTGTTGGTCCCACTGCAATGTAGCTTCCGCTGTCGTTAGTACTGGGTTTACTCCACGACGACAAAAACGTTATAGATGCTAGCCCCACTATAACGTAGTATTGTTGTCATAGGTGTTGAGCTAGCTCCACCACAACAAAGACGTTGTTGGTACTGATCCCACCACGACGTAGTTATTACTGTCGTTAGTGTTGAGATGATTCTACTGCGGCAAAGACGTTGGAAGTGCTGGATTTTTTTCACTACAACATAGTTAAATGATTACACATGGCTTGCCAATAATTTTTCAGTTACAGTTTTCTGGCGACAGTTTTCAGTTATCATATGTTTAAAGAGCATGATGTTTACCTATTTATATATTTCTAAAGCATGTGATTTCTAAGATATGTTATCAAAATAAATTGTTTTTAAACTGTCACTCACTAGGTGTTAGCTCACTCTTTCAAATACTTTCTCACTTTACAGGTAGAGATCGAGATTCTCGAGCCTGACCTACTGCTGCTTGTATGCTATTAGAGTTTGACTTTGCTTTGGGTATAATCATATCACTACATATGCATGTTTGTGTTTGTTATTTTAGTTAATCAATGAATTTTGCGGTGTATAGTGTATACTCAAAACCTTTTATACAAGGAAATTTTATTTTCGTGTTATTTATTATTTCTGCTGTATGTTATCAAGGTGAGTTACGTAAGCTGTCAGTAAGTGCTGTTAAGTTAGGGACGCTACTTATTTGCTTCAAGCCATCTCTAAGGCTAAAAGTAGAGAGTCTGGGAAAGGGTGTGACATAAGCGATGAACTATCCTCATGTGTTCTCAACGCTTCTTAGATTATTTTTGCATTACTTCAAGTGGTTTCATTACTCTTTGCACTTTGTCGCATTGATTCTTCGTTTGACGACAACTTTGCCTCTTGCTATGCCTTGAATTTTTTTTTAAGATGTCCTTAGACCCAATTTCTTTTTCTTTTTTCGTGCAATGAAAGAAACACAAAAGGTATGTAAGCATCTGAACACATAGTAAACACATTGCATAATTTCTAAGTCTAATTGATGTGTTTTCTTCTGTTTCTCCTTAATTATCTTGAATAAAAAGGAACAATAACTTGTATTTCTACAAGTTATCAAAGGTCAACTAAAAATGAACTCTTAAATTACAACTCCAACGTTTAAAAGTTTCGTTTGGTAGCCATTTAGTTTTTTATTTTTGTTCTTAAAAATTATGTCAATAGACACTACTTCTACCTTCAACTTTTTTCCTTTGTTATGTCCCTTTTATCAATGGTTTAAAAAATCAAGCCAATATTTGAAAATTGATAAAAGTAGGGTCCGTCTGGTAACCCATTCATTTTCTGTTTTTGTTTATGATTTTTAGTTTTTAAGAATGAGTGTGTTTGATAATTAATTCACTTTTTTGGTTTTAAAACAAAAAAAAAAATTGTTTTTAAACTATGAAGGAAAACTGAAAATGAAAAAATAAGGCTTTTTAATTTCAAATCAGCTACCAAACTTATATGGTTTTTGTTTTTAATAAATAAAATTTAAAAAAACAGAATTTAAACAACGTAAAAAAACAAAAAAACTGAAATGGTTACTAAATGAGGCTATAATTTATTTAGAATAGTGATGCAAATCATTGTATGAGGAGAAAATAGGCTTAATTTGAAAAAAACAAAAAACCAAAACAAAAATGATTACCAAACGGAGGTTAGGGAGGTATAAACCTATATTATCCCAAAAGTAAATGAAAGTCTTGAAATTGAAATTATAATAAACATAAGCCATAATTTTGCGATTGAATTGTTCACACCCAATTCTTTGAATCCCAGGGAATAACAAGTAAGCCCATGGTAGTGGTGTACTGGTAGATCAAGTTCGATCAAGGAGCAAGGAGAAAGAATTGGAATTAGGTGATGATAAGAATTCTTCAAAGGTTGGTTCTTCTTTTCTCCTCTGTACAAAATGCATGCTAGTAGGTTCATTTGTTTATCCTATTTTAATTCTCTGATTAATATTCTCTGAATTTCGTAGTTTTTCAAACACTGAATTTTAATTGTATGGTGTTCACACAATTTCGTGAGAAATTTGATTTGTTTAATTAGTATGAGAGCTAAATCGTGAATTATTTGGATTTCCAATTTTTTAATAAGAAATTTAGAGGGTATCTGGGTATCTTTCTGCATAATGTTTGTGGGATTGCGACATAGATGTTTTCGGTTTTGGCACCTTAGATTGCTTTATTTTTAATTGAATTATTCATGTAAGAGCCCGTTATTTTCAACGTTTTATTTAAGTCAACAAGTCTGTAAGTCCGTGTCGTTGGTTTGGCAAGTGTTGCTGAGCAACTAGATAGAAAACGGAGCAAATCAGGTGGAAATTGGATAAAAAACGACGAGTTTCGGAGTACAGTTATGATTACGTGCCGAAGTGCCACGATGCTCGGTCGGCACTTCGACACAAAGGCCACAGTGCCGCGACGATTCTATCTATTTCTCCTTTAAAAAAAGCCAAAATTATTATGAATAGATCAAATGACAAAATGACTAGCCTCAACTCTAAACCCTCAACTCTAAACCCTAAACCCTATGAATATATCAAATGATTAAATGACTTTGTGGTCAATTACACTCCCTTAAATGCTGATGATTTTGGGTTTAAATCTTGGCAGTGCTTTTCTTTTCTTTATTTTTCATTATTTCTTTATTCTATTAATTAAGTTGATTTAATATGATTATTATATCAATTTAATTAATTTTTAGGGGTGTCGAATTCAGTCTATATTGCTATGTAATTTTGTTTTGCATTTGATGTATGTTTAAAATTAAGATATGCATAAAGTATGCTATATAGTTCAAAATTATACATTAGGATAAACATTTTCATGCATCATATATTTAATGTAAATGTTATATTATATAGTTGCACAATATCATCAGCATGACATGCATCTAATTTAATATAAATGTTATACAGTTGTATGTTTCAATAAGCATGTTCATGCATCATGCTTTAATATAATTGTTATATTATATGATTGTTCCAAAATACTTCGTGGAAGGCAAAGAAGTATATGATACTCACTTTTTCACTCATGTTCTTCCTAAACTTCACAAACGTGAGATTCATGCTCGACCTTGTGGGGCCTTGGGTTGTACCCTCCTTTAAGAAGGTATTTACATGTATCAATATCAAGGTGAATGCAAAAAGTGTTTCTAGTATGTGGGAGATGAAGGATGTGTGACAACACATCCTACGACCTGCATCATCTGTTTGTAATGGTTTTCTTATGCTCAACCTCGTGGCACCCTGGGAGCATCCTCCTTAGAAAAGTGTTTGCATGGGGAAGGGGCATTACAAACTCCAGAAATAGATACGACCTTAATAATCAATTGTGCCAATCACGTTTTTTTCCTAAGACAAATTAGTTGGAGCTGGGTTATATGGTTGAAAACAAAGAATTACATTTACAATAAAACATTAAGGTCGTTAGTGTTTCATTGACCAAACCAATAGTAGTTAAATATTACGTAAACAAGGAGTTTGGATTGAGAGTGTCTCACTTTTGTGATATGAATAATTGTTAAACCTGAGGTGGCATTTATTGCAAATCATTGAATGTATCATTGCAAAAATTGAATAATGTTAGGGTTTATTAATTCATTAAATTTTTGCTAAAAACTTGTTTTTGAATTAAATGAATTTTTGCTAAAGTTGTCTAGTATCAATAATTTATTTTGTATGAGCCTTTAAAATGGCTAGCCCGATATAACTGTACCTAGCATTGAGAAGTTGATGGGTGAAAATTACTGAACTTGAAAAAATATGATGAATACAGTTTTGGTGACCGACGACCTGAAATTTTTTACTACTGGAGGAGCGTCCTCTAGTACATGCACCCACTTCTTCACAAACTGTTCGTGAAGTATATGACAGGTGGATCAAGGCCAATGACAAGGCAAAAGCCTACATATTGTAAAGCTTAACTTAAGTCTTGGCCAAAAAGCATGAGCTCATGAGCACTTCTCGTCAAGTCATGGAATCATTGAAAAACATGTTTGGACTCCCATTCTCAAATGTTATGTATGATGCTTTGAAATTCGTCCACAAGGCTACGATGCAAAAGGGAACTTCTATTAGAGAGCATAACCTTAACTTGATGGTTCACTTCAACATTACTGAGATGAATGGATCTATCATAAATGAGCTCAGTTAGATGAGCTTTATCATGGAATCTCTCCCTTGGAGCTTCATTCAGTTTCATAGTAATTTGTGTATGAACGAAATTAAGTACGAGCTGACCACTCTGCTGAATGAGCTACAGACTTTTGAGTCCTTGATGAAGGTGAAAATTTCAAACCTATTTGGCATTATAGTTCAAGCCATATTTAGGCTATTTTCTACACCTCTCAACCCTTACACTTAACTATTTCCCTTCTTCTAAACTTAGCTAATTCTACCAATCAAGTGATACAACATCAACAACAAGCAACCTTCAACAAAAACACTACGATAGGGAGGTCTCAAAGCTAGGGTTTACAAAGAAAGTCTACTAGGGAAGCAAATGTTGCATTCTCCAATAAAAAGTTACTAAAGGGATTTACTTCAGGAACTAAACTTGTTGCTTCTTCTCCCTATTCTACAAAGAAATCGAAGAAGAAAAGAAGTAGAAAGAGTAAGGCCAGTCCTTCTACTATTGGTCCAAAAGGCAAGAAGGGCAAGGTGGCAAAGAGTATTTGCCATCACTGCGACCAAAAAAGGGCATTGGAAGGAGAATTTCCCTAAATACTTGGCTGGAAAAAAAATGTGAAAGAAAGTAAATCTAATTTACTTGTCCCTGAAACATCTTTAGTGGAAGATGATTTTAATGCCTAGATACTTGATTCAGGATCCACTAATTATGTTTGTACTTCTTTGCAGAAAACTAGTCCCTAATGACAGTTGGCAGAAGCAGAGATGACTCTTAGACTACAAACAAGACAAGTTGTCTTAGCAGTTGCAGCTGGAAGCATAAGATTGTTTTTTTTATTATAAGTTTATTTTACTAAACGATGTTTATTTTGTACCTAGCATTAAACAAAATTTAATTTCCTTATCTCCTTTGCTTGAACAATCTTATAATATATCAATACTTCATGATAAGCATTTTTTTTACTATATATGAAAACAATTTGTATGTACTAAGACCATTAGTATTTAAAATGCTTCACAATGTTGAAATGTTCAACATTGCAACTACTAAAACCAAGAAAAGAAAATTTTCCCCTAAAGAAAATGCTCATCTTTGGCATATAAGACTAAAACACATTAATCTCGATAGCATTGAGACATATTGGATTTTATGTCCTAAAACTCATAGATAGTAAATGTAATTTATTGACTGTTATTAGTAAAGTGTTAATTATTGTAACTTTCTGTAAGTGTTATTGATTATTTTATTAGTTTTGTCTTTGTAACCCTAAATCCAATAAACTAACATCCAAAGCTGTCTTATAGTCTTGAACTGTGGAGACATACAGGGATCAACGTTCAAAATACGACTTAAAAGTCTATAGTATAGGGATAAAGTTGGATACCTTATCCTGGTAACGCTATAGATAAGGTTCACTTTGTATTTGGTACAAACGCAATGATCCAACACGTTTGTATAGATGACGTGCGAGTTGGGGTATCTTATGTAATGAGATTGCATAAGATTAGACAACGAAAAGTAACTACTAGATGTAACTTTGGTGACTAGTTAGGTTTCTATTTCAATAGGATGACAAGGCAAGTTAGTCTTAATGTTGAGTGTATTATGAACTTCTGTTCGTGGGAGATTATTCTTTGATTTGTGCGAGTGAGAGTGACCAGATTTTGGACTCAATAAGCAAACCATTTTGGAAAAAAATCGAGCGTCGAGCTAGGAACATAATCACACAAGATGAAATTCACTAATTTCTAACTTGAACAAAGGCTCTGCCTTCTATATGGCACAGGAAGGGTTCAGTTTATTAGTTGGACCATAAACATATTGTTAATTAGAGGGACATTGGTATTTAAGAAGTAACCCAGGGGTAAAACAGTAATTTGATACAACTGGTATTATGAACACTAGTGAAAGACTAACTTCTTGTTATTGGTCTATATCCATGGACACAAAAATATGTATATAGTGAGAAGAGTTCAGTTGTGAGTCTTTAGTAGAGCGTACGTTAACGAATATTGATTAATGTAGTTGATGTGTTTTGCCAATTAATGAAAATTTGTCAATAATTGCAGAGTGGCAAAATATTTACATATGATGGCAAAATCAAGTGTAGTGTATTTTTATCCTTTAGTAATTTTATTGCCATGAAGTGTAGATAGTTTTTTTTTTTTAGTGTAAATACTTTTGTTTTTTTTTTCCTTAAAAAGCCGCTAGTTTTAGTATGAATCTAATTCACATTAAATTAATATTCGAGTTATTCAATTATTTTATTTTTTCATCATTAATTTTGAATAAATTTCAAAATTAAATTTATATTATAATGTATCATCATACATTATATTATTCCTAACTGAAGTTGAACAATTGAAATTTCATTCATTACCCTTTACGAGCTAGGAAGAGGACCTAATGCATCTATTGACAAAAAGCTGCAACGATATGAGATTGATTTAGAAAAATAAGTTAATATTAATTTGTATATGATACACATTAAACTATAGGTTATGAGAGAAATATTTATTTGAATATGATTCAAATATAAATTAAATTAAATATATGATATTTAATTTAGTAATTAATTAATTGGAGAATTAATTAGTTGTTTAGTTTAATTCAATTTAATTAAAACTATAACTCATGTGAGAAATATTCGTTCAAATATGATTTAAATGAATTATTAATTAAATTAAATTAAATTAGTTCAATTTAATTTTATTTGAAATTAAATATGAAGGAGATAACTTCCACCTTATCTCTCCCTTTAACGTGGAACTTGTTGGTTTTATGTCCTAAAACTAGTAGATAGTAAATGTAAACCGTTGACCGTTATTAATAAACAATTAGTATTTCAATAAATAGTAATTTATTATTTTTGTCTAATTAACCCAAATCCAATAAACTAACATCCTAAGCTGTTTTAT
>JBBPDJ010037040.1:0-11860 GCA_037974625.1 Cucumis cinereus
ACAACCTTGTGGCACAAGAGGGTTGGACACATCAGCATGGAATCACTTAGAAAAACAGTAACTGAGAATGCAGTGCGAGGTTTACCAACCTTGTCATTTGAATCTGAATTTTTTTGTGGTGATTGTCAAGTAGGAAAACAGATCAGGGCGTCTCATAAGAAGACCAATAGCATAGGTACTAGTAGAGTGCTAGAGCTACTGCACCTTGATTTGATGGGTCCTATGCAAACTGAGAGCTTGGGTAGAAAGAGATATGTCTGTGTGTGTGTAGACGATTATTCCAGATTTACTTGGGTTCGTTTTTGTTCGTGATAAAGCAGAGACTTTTCAAGTTTGCAAAGCTCTTTTCATTCAGTTGCAAAGAGAACAAGAAAGAAATATTATTCGATTCCGCTGTGATCATGAGAAAGAGTTTGAAAATGATTTGTTTAATGAGTTTTGTCAGTCTGAAGGGATAGTACATGAATACTTTGCGCCTATTACTCCGCAACAGAACGACATGGTAGAAAGGAAGAATAGAACTCTGCAAGAAATGGCTCGAACAATGTTGCATGCCATGAATGTTCCTATTAAGTTTTGGGCTGAAGCTGTAAGCACCGCTTGTCATATACACAATCGTATTATGATAAGAGCAGGAACTACTAAAACACTTTACGAGTTATGGAAAGGTAAAAAACCTAACATTAAATATTTTCATGTGTTTGGTTGCTTGTGTTATGTCTTGTCAGACAGAAACTATCATCAGAAATGGAACTCCAAGTCAGACGAAGCAATCTTTCTGGGATACTCGCCATCCAGCCGAGCGTATCGAGTGTTTAACAAAATCACTCAAACTGTCATGGAGTCTATTAATGTAACCTTTTGTGACAGACCTGTACTCTCAATAGCAAATGGTGAAGAAGAAGAGGTTAGCATGACAGATAAGAAAGCTGTGAACAGTACAAAATCCTTGAATGAGCAAGCTGTTGATCCCGTTGTTGAAAGTATTAGTAATAACTCTGAAACTGACTCTGGAAACGATTCTGCAGCTAAATTGTTAAAAGAGACTTGCGAGGGTTCTCACAGTTTACCATCTACGAGGATTAGTAAGAATCATCCCTTAGCTAATATTATTGGAGATCTCAATACTTGAGTATCTACCAGAAAAAAAGAAAAAGTTGATTATGTCAAAATGGTAAACAACACGTGCTTCACATCATCATTTGAACCAACTTCCGTCACAGAAGCCCTGAAAGATGAGTAGTGGGTTACTGCCATGCAGGAAGAACTTTTACAATTTGAACGAAATCAAATCTGGACTCTAGTACCTAAGCCTGAGAATACTAATATCATTGGTACCAAATGGGTCTTTAAAAATAAGACTGATGAGCAGGGTATCGTTACTAGAAACAAAGCACGACTTCTGGCACAAGGATATAATCAGATTCAAGGGATTGATTTTGATGAAACTTTTGCACCAGTCGCTAGAATGGAGGCCATAAGATTGTTGTTGGGTGTCTCCTGTCTACTTAAATTCAAATTATATCAAATGGATGTCAAGAGTGCCTTTTCGAATGGCTTTCTTATTGAGAAAGTTTACGTGGCTCAACCTAAGGGATTAGTAGATCCTTTTCATCCAGATTATGTGTATAAATTGCAGAAGGCTCTATATGGACTCAAGCAGGCTCCTCGAGCGTGGTATGATCGATTAGCTGAATTTCTGTGTACACATGGTTATTCACGAGGACATAGTGACAGAACACTGTTTATAAAACGTGAAGGTACAGATTTTGTTATTTCTCAAATATATGTTGATGACATTGTGTTTGGAGGCGTTCCACAGGAATAGGTTAATGAATTTATACAGCAGATGACGTCAGAATTTGAGATGAGTATGGTAGGGGAGCTGACCCACTTTCTTGGGTTGCAAATACAGCAATCTGATAGTGGGATTTTTCTTTCTCAAGAAAAGTATGCTCGAAATATGTTGAAGAAATTTGGACTCTATAAGTCTCAAAGCAAACGTACACCTGCAGCAACACATGTTAAACTAGGAAGAGGACTTGATTCACCTCTTACTAATGAAGGTACTTATCGAAGCATGATTGGTAGTCTTCTGTACCTAACGGCTAGTCGTCCCGATATTTCATATGCTGTTGGTGTTTGCGCATGATACCAATCAGAACCTAGAGAAGTTCACCTATCTCTCGTAAAACGTGTGTTCAGGTATATTCTTGGAACAGTTGATTATGGTTTGTGGTATACAGTGGATACTACCTCAGCCTTGGTTGGATATTGCGATGCAGATTGGGCTGGTTGTTCCGATGATAGAAAGAGTACTTCAGGTGGTTGTTTCTTCCTTGGTAATAATCTGATTTCGTGGTTTAGTAAGAAACAGAATAGTATATCTTTGTCTACAGCTGAAGCAGAGTACATTGCTGCTGGTAGTAGTTGTACACAGTTGTTATGGATGAAGCAGATGTTAGATGAGTATTTAGTTGGTCAGGATGTCATGACTCTGTACTGTGACAATCTGAGCGCCATTAACATTTCAAAAAATCCTGTACAACACAGTCGGACGAAGCACATTGACATACGCCATCATTTTATACGTGATTTAATTGAACGAAGAGTAATCGAGCTCTCTCATATTTCCACAAGTGCTCAGTTAGCTGACATTTTAACGAAACCTCTGGATTGTTCTACTTTTGAGCACTTACGCGTAGACATAAGTGTCTGCCAAAAATAAGCTTCATTGGTCAGTTTTTTTTTGTTTCTGGGCTTTATTAAAAGCCTTAAATACGTACGGTTTTGTTTTGAATAGAAATCTTTTTGTTTTTTATTATTCAAATCTCGGAGGGAAGACATTTATTTTGCTCGATACAGTGTCATCCTATCTACCGTTACAGTGTGTGTGTTTGAAGGTTTTTCAGTTAGGGTTTGCTCTTCTTCTTCACTAAATCAGAATGGTCTCCACTCGTCGAGGAACTTCTTATTCTGTAGATGAAAGCAAACCATCCACTAGACGGAACCCTCATGGTGTACGAATGAGGGGTGCACTCCACTCCTCTCCATCTCAGACGCCGTCTATCTTACGAAGGGTAAAATCCCTTGTCTCTAAATCTAGTAAGTCTTTGTATATCCCTGGTGATTCATCTGATAGTTGGCATTCAACCGATCCTATTCCTGAAGTTACGACTGTAGACTCTAGGGTCGAAAACTCTGAGATTGAGTCATCTCCTATGTTATCTGCTGATATATCGACTACAACCCCCATCGATGATACTAATTTACCAACTTTTGCAACTGAAAAGCAGCCTGTTAATGTATCCTCTGTGGATGCTTCCATTCCTTCTGAAGAACTTAGGGTTGATCCTTCTCCATGAGCCTTCTAGCTCTGGTATTGGTGATGATGAACCTCACGAGTCCGCACCTCCTACTGAACACTCTGTTCCGCCACATGACTCTGCAAAGGATGATGATGAACCGCAAGAGTCTGCACCTCCTACTGAACATTTTGTTCCGCCGCAAGACTCTGAGACTGATGATGATGTTACTCTTGCTTCTCTACTTCGGAAGAAATCCAACCACCCACCTCCGGATTCTGTTCCCCCGTCTGTTCCAGAGCGTCCTCCTTCTCCTAAGCCTTCTTCCTCCCGTGGACCACCACGACACCGCTTTGTTACCACAAAGCTTGGGAGACAAAATGTGCCTCTGCATGTTCCTCCAGCACCTATTGATGGGATCTCTTTTCACTGCGAGGAGAATGTATCTCGCTGGAAGTATGTCGTTCAACGACGTATTGCGGATGAGATGCTTGTGTCAGACCAGCATCATTCTTGCTTTGCAGTGATGGATTTAATAGCACAGGCTGGTTTAATGAAGACTCTTGTGGACCTTGGTCCTTTTTATCCTTGGCTTCTATGAGAATTGGTGGTTAATCTTCCTACTGGCTTTAATGATCCTACAGATTCTGAGTACCGTCGTGTTCATGTGCGAGGATTGTGTTTTGACTTCACCGATGACACTCTTAACCGATTTCTTGGGGTGTCTTTCGATTCTGCTGCTTCTTTGTCGTGTCCGACACCTGAGGTTTTGACATCTGAACTGACTGGAGGGGTCTTGAATAGTTGGCCCTCTAATGGGCATTTACCTGCGTCTTTTCTTTCTGTGAAATATGCTATCCTACATAAGATTGGGATTGCCAACTGGATCCCTTCGACCCATGCTTCAACTGTCTCTGCTGCCTTGGGACAGTTAATTTATCAGATTGGTAAAGGTGGCCGGATTAATGCTTGTGTTTTAATACTTACTCAGTTGTCAAAGCAGATCGCTTCTTTTGGTGTGAAGATCTCCATTTGCTTTCCTCGGCTGCTCAGTGCGTTTTTACTCTCGCAGCATCCTAATGTTCTTACTGCTGCCGATTCCCCTAGACCTGCACCTTGAACACTTCATCTCAGCTTGCGCTTATTTTAGGGCACTCATGTTGCTGACATCGACCATTCTGTTCCATCCGCTGCTGGGAGTGTGCCACCTGATATGGGTTTCAATGATGGAGACTTTGTGTTGTCAGCTGGACTAGGGGCTCGTGTCCTCCATACGCTATCTGCTGAATCTTGGGCATTGACTTCTACAATTCGTGTGCTTACTGATCGACGGGCCGCTGTGGATGCCTTGTTGATTGCCTAACGTTAATCCCTGCTTTCTGATTCTTTGTCTGCTGATCCCAGTTCGCAGGCTCATGATTAATTTCTTTCCTTTTCCAGGGGGAGAATAGTGTGTGGCTGGGTTGGAATGGCTGCTGTTGGATGCATCTGGGTGCTTATATGGTGGTTCTGATCATTATGTGGTTTTTTTTCTTTGTTGGCCTTGGATATATATTTGATTGATTCGGGTGTTATGACTGGTTATTTGCCTCATGGTTCTGTGGTTGTGCTGGTATAGTTTTTCGTTCGATGATCGTTATGACTGAACATTTGACTGTTGGGTTGTTTTTGTTTTGGGTGTTACTGTCTGATAACGTATCTCTGGTCTTGTATACCTATGACTCTGCTGATTATTGTTTTTGTATGGAGTTGGTTGATACCTTTTGGTGGTGGTTTGCACGTGCTGATTTTATGGGAAAATGAAACGAAATTATGTTAGCCAAAGGGGGAGTTTGTTACATTTACTAATTGGCTTAACATAATTCCTTTTCTCTAAGAATATCTTAATTATTTATGTGATAAAATACTTTCCTAATATGTTGAGATATTCTTGGAAAGATATTGTTTTAAAGAAAGATATTGTTTCTTTAAAAGAATTAAATCTCCTAAGGAATTAAATCCTCTGAGATTTAGTATGCTTATATATTTGCTCTTGGTTTTGACCTAGTAGTTGCGTAGCTTTTGTGATCGTGAATTAGAGAAGAAAAAGGTGTGTTTGCTACGTTCCTGTACTTCATGCGTTAAACATACAAAGTGTATTTTTATCTTCCAACTTGCAACTTCAAACTACAAGACGTGGAAGCTTGTTTACTGTGTGTGTGCCTCTTGAGGGGGAGATCTCCGTGACAATCATCTTGGAGTACTTAAACAGGGGGAGCCTGTTATTATATGAGATCATTGAGAGTACAGTAAAGACAGTTTGTCAGATGAGTCGGAGATTCGTGAAGACAAGTAACAGCAGAGAAGAAGTCTGATAATAATAATAAGGATCTCATCAGGATGAAAATCCCCCAGACGTAGGCTTGTTGCCGAACTGGGTTAACAACATTTCTGTGTTCATCTCTCTTATTTTGTATTTATAATATTGCATCTATATTAATGATAGTGTAACAACTGCTGCAAGGTCCTAATCAGTTTTTCAATATGTTTTTTGGTGAGTCTAGGGTTGATCATGTGGATTGAGTTTAGGGTTGAAAGTTTAAATTGAACTTTTGTGAAAAGCATCATAGGCATTTGCACCACATTTTCTTTTCCAGGAATCATAGTCGAAGCGATTCGTCTTTTGTTGTTTTCATTTTCTTTGAAAGAGGAAGTAAGGCAATGACATAAAACTTGGAACTTGGCGAGATCACTACATGGGGACACACGGTGGAATGATTCATGCTGAAATACTTCCCGCCTACTGTGAATGCAAAACAAAGAAGGGACATAACAAATTTTGAACAAATGGAGTCAGAAACACTAAGTGACGGATGGGCACGATTTAAATGATTAGTCTGAAGCTGCCGACACAACGAAATACAAAATTGTGTTTAAATGAAAATATTTTATGGTGAAATGAACAAACCATCTCAATTTGGTGCAGACTCTGCTGCTATTTGTTTTATCTCAATTCTGGTCCCATCACTGTCAGGACGCGTGATACCTAGAGAAAAATCATATAAATTAGGTGACATATACTCCCTAATTTGCCTATTGAAATCGTGGGTCAGTAGAATTGGATGGGCGTCGTTATTGGCAACATTTGGGTTTCTTTTAATGTTCGACTATTCTATCATTATTTGTGGTCCACGCCTCCATCTGTTAGCTTGTGCTCTGGTTAGGATTCTTTGACGAAAGGTCCTCTCTATTTCAGGGTCAATATTGGTTGTGGCATTGTGTTGTCACTCATATACTTGTTTATTCTGCTAAGGTGAAGAAAATTAATACTCTTGAAACAAAGGTTGTTCCTGCAAACACAAAGAAAATTCAAACTCAACTAACTGTTACTTAACTAGTTGCCAAACAACGATGCCAAAAACTGATTGCGGTGTGCCAAATGTTTAATGGTGTTGTTTTTATGTGTGAATATGGATGAAGTGAGAACGAAGATCTAAGATGCATAAAATAATTAAATGGATGGTGATTGGATGCTCATGCAATTAATCCAAGGTATGCGTCCATAATGCATTGGGGGCTTCTGTCACAAATTTTCCTAAGCTTTACCCAAGTGCAAGTCAAGCAAAGGTTCCTCAAAAGTGATTCGAGATTGAACACGTGGAAATAACTAGTAAGCAAAGGTTAATGAACAATGTTTTTTGTGCTGATGTATCAATAATAAAGTGTGGTGTTGCGATTGTAGAGTTGCAGATGTATACAACTATGCGTCCTAAAGTAAAGACTGTGATAATAAAGATAACAACTAAAAGTGGAATGGAATATATATTAGAGGATAATATGGAGGTTGAGATGAGTATGAGTTAATTATTGAAGGCAGCGATGTGTCGTGTTCACCACCATAACCTTGTGTTATCTCCACCTCTCAGGTGAGTTAACTACACAAGTTATAATTATAAGACGCATGCTAAGGTTATCTTTGGAATGAAGAGTTTATTTATCTTCAAATAACCTCTACACCTGACTTAATGAATTCCACAATCACTTATTCTTTCAAATAGTTGATTGTTGTCACTTAATTCAAATAGATTTTAAATCATACTTCTAAATTAAAATCACATTAAGTGATATGAACACTCACGCAACACATGCTTCAAAGAGTTAACCATGTGCTCGTCCCTTCCTCTTATGTATTTAGGCTACCAGAGTAATGTAAGAGATCAAAAATAAAAGAATAAGCAGCAATATAAGCCCAGAAAAATGATTAATAAGAAGTATAGCCTTACAAGATAATATTAAAAGAAAGATCTGTGACAATGTCTAGCGCCAACCTCCATGTCAAGGTGTTTTACAAAGTCTTGGTTAAATGATTGAAGACAAGGTTCTTACGATTTTCTCTTTAATAGTTTCAATTTTGCTAACTACTTGCTTAAGAAATAAAGATTACAAATTACTCATATGCTATCTTGATTGGTTCTTTGACTAGATTCATTATATACCACAGAAGTGTTTGCTACAGAAAGAAGATTACAATCTTAGAATGATGACAACTATATTTTTGTAAGCTATTATAGACTTATACTCAGATTACCCTTTGTGGGCTCTTTAATTCTACTAGGATTTCCTACGAGAAGTCTACGATGGTTTGAAGAAGATCTATAATGGGTTTACGATCAAACCGTCACAAAGGACTTTTATTAGGAATTCTACTAGGATTTCCTACACAACTCTTTTTAATAAGTCAAGAGAAAACGCAATCATTTTCTCGGATCACGATCAAACCGTTACAAAGGACTTTTATTAGGAATTAAAAGCAACCCTTCACTAAAGATTTGAAATGATGAACAAGATAAGAAAAACTCTCTCAAACAGTAAAGTTTCAAATTAAAGCACTCCACAAATGAATCCTCACAATACTATATAATTCTCTAAAGAATTAGATGAAAAAAAATAAATAATGAAGCTTGGAGAGAACCTACGGAAGCTTTGTGAGCTATGGAGGATTGAAGATAATGAAAGTTGTTGTAGTAATTTTTGTAGAAGATGAAGTGTTTTAAAAAGAAAACGATTTTGAAATCGATATTCATTTTGGGCCATTAGATGTTAGTAAATGGAATTGAATGGTGGAGATTTATACAAAACTAGCCGTTAGACACAAACAAAAATAATAAAATAAATAATATATTGTAACATCCCAAATTTGAGATAATTTGAGTTTGATTATCTTGAATTAGTAAGTTTGATTTTATTTATTGGGATGTTGATTTATTTGTTTTGGTAAAAGAAATTAAATATATTTATATATTTAATTGTTTTGGTTAAGAATTAATGGTGGGGACAAGTTAATAAAGAGAGAGAGGATAAGATTTTTGGGAAAAAATTAAATAGTAATAAAAATAAAGTTATTGTTATTATTATTAAAATCATTATTATTTTATTATTTAAATTTTCTTTTCTTTTCTTTTCTTTTTAATTTCCCCTCTCTTTTCTCTTTCTTATTTATTTTTCTTTTCATTATTTATTTTTCTTTTTCTCTCCCTTTTCCCTTCCTCTTCCTCGCACCCAAACCCCCCTCACGCGCCCCCTTGCCGCTAAGGTTCGGTCGTCACCTCAAGACCTTGACGTCGATGCGTCGTAGATCGAGTTGCTCGCCCTCCTCGCCTCACACTCGGTTCGTGCCGTCGGTCCACGCCGCAAGAGATTTGCGTCGGATCTCGTGCTTTTTCTCTAGGACGTCGCACGCCACCTTGTCGCAATCTGTGTCTGTCACGAGCCCAGCCACCGCAACATCTGCTAGGTCAGTCGC
This sequence comes from Cucumis cinereus, assembly GCA_037974625.1. Classification (NCBI taxonomy): domain Eukaryota; kingdom Viridiplantae; phylum Streptophyta; class Magnoliopsida; order Cucurbitales; family Cucurbitaceae; genus Cucumis; species Cucumis cinereus. The sequence goes on from JBBPDJ010037040.1 coordinate 9,088, forward strand.
TCCTTGCACACCGTTGTCTGCGGTGCAGCGTGCGTCGGCTAGGCGTCTTCTCCGCGCTGCTCCAGATCTGCCCACGTCGTGAAGAGTCGGGCGGCTGCCTCTTTTTCCCCTCGCCCGCGCCAGCCACCACCAGCCCACGTCGCTCGCGCAGGAACTCATGACGCCTCACGCGCCGCTGCGTCTCGCCTCACGCACCGACCAGTCCACGAGTCGACGCTCCGCGTCGCTGCCTTGCGTTTCTGTCCTCGACTTGCCGTCGCCGCCATTGTGGACGATTGTGGGTAAGTTTTCGCTGTCTTCTTTTGGATCTTGGAAAACCTAGTGGAGACTAAATTGATGGTTTATTTGGCTTAATTTTAGGGTGTTCGAATATCCATTAGTGTGAAATTGGGAGTTTTTCCAGCATAGTGTTACTGTGGGTTTCGCTGCTATTTGGGTTGGATTTCGTAGAGATCGAGCGATCGTTGGGACAAATTTGAGGAGATACTTGTGCAAGCCAATGCTTCATTCGATAACTGAGGTAAAGGATACTCCTATTGGATTCATGACTATAGTTAACGAAAGATTATTGGAAATTAATTATTTGACTCGCGGTGTGATGGGTTGTCATCTTATGATTAATTGACTGGTGGTAATTATGCATGCTAGATCTTATGAGTTGGTTTAGTTTGGGGCATTATGTTGACTATGGGCTGTTTGTTTTATCGATTTGTTTGACATTCTTGGTGAGACTGAGTTGGTCTACATGATGTTGCTTGTTAAATTTTAGGGTTGTTGTGGAAAAACTGTAAACATGACTAATATGCAATGTGGGTGGCATGGTATATGTTATTGTTATGCATGCGTTAGACGGATAAGATGATTTGGACTTTAGTAGTTGTTAAGTTCTACTTTTAGCCATATCACACCTCCTGTGTGGGACTGCGGATTCGTTGGAGTGATTCTTGCATTTGGTCGATATGGATGTTCTTACTGAGTCATTTGACTATGTGGCATGAGGTGTAGATCTAATAGCGCACGAACGGTTAGTGGAATTGATGATATGTTTTGTGTGATAAATTGACGATTTAGAAATTATGTAATAATGACTCGGTTATGACCTATGTGATATGCTAAGTTGTGTGGCATTGAAGTATGGTTTATGTGATAAGCATACAGTTATACCTTACGTGGTAAGTTAAATTTGGTGGTATTGCTTGTGTGACCGAACTACCATTTGAATTGTTGCTTGTTTTACTTTCACGGTTTGCTATGGGTAAACTGTAAAGCATGGCAAAGATGGAATGGGAATGGTCTACATCCGTTAGGACATATTGCTATAGGAAAAACCTATAAGTTTAGGTGGTGTTATGCCTTTATGGTTTACTATGGAAAACCCATAAGATAGGTAAAAGGGGTTCAATGTCGTACGTCTAGGTTTGATCGGGGGGCCTATGTTGTTTGCATAGCTGTGAGATCTTCATTTGAGGAAAGGGGTTCTCTTTCATCTCATGCATTAACACTTTGAAAGAATGGTGGTTTTGTTGATATGGTAATTATGTGTTACTCTCAGGTGACATGGGGTACCTATGAAAACTTATGGAATGTCACCGCTGAATTTTCTGTTGTGTGTGAATGATTAGGGAATGTCATGACTGAACTGTATTATTATTATGCACAATAACTGGGGTTATACTACTAACTTTATAAATGATGTGTGGACTTTGTAACTTGAATGGTACTTATGTTATATATGCTGTGTGGACTTTGTAACATAGAGTGCAGTTGTTGTTATGCATAATGATTGGGAAAGGGTACCTATGTTATATATGTTGTGTGGACTTTTGTAACATACGGTGTGGTTCTTGTTATGCATAATGGTTGGGACAATAATACGTATGTTATATATGCTGTGTAGACTTTGTAACATATGGTAAAGTTGTCGCCACACATAACAACTGGCACTATTACTAACGTTATATATGTTGTGTAGACTTTGTAACGTGAATGGTACCTATGTTATATATGTTGTGTGGACTTTGTAACATAAGGTGTAGTTGTGGTTATGCATAATGCTTGGACAAGGACTCCTATGTTATATATGTTGTGTGGACTTTGTAACATAAGGTGTGGTTCTTGATGCATAATGGTTGGGACAATAATACGTATGTTATATATGCTGTGTGGACTTTGTAACATATGGTAAAGTTGTCGCCATGCATAACGACTAGCGCTATACTACTAACGTTATATATGCTGTGTGGACTTTGTAACGTGTAGTATATTTGTTGTTGTCATGTGTAAAGACTGGCACGATGCAACCTAGAATATATATGCTGTGTGAACTTTATATTCTACGGTATAGCTATCTCTGTGCGTTTTGACTAGTTTGTATGTGGTACTTTGCTTGATGACCGAGTAGAACATAAAAGTATTACTACTGGCTGGTGTAGTATGTTGAACTATGGTAGGCGTTGTTTCCGTCTATGGATCACTTGTCGTACTCTGTAGTAGAACGGACTCGCTACTGTGTGGCACGCAGTCCGATGACACACTAGGCTGCTTTGCATGAGTTCCCACAGATTCCTAGGTTGACCCTTGAGTTTAGGCTGATATGGACTTTTCTTGTGAACCGTTATAACTGTGTGAAACAGGGTGCTGACTAAGTGAGGAATCAACAGCTACCTAGTCTGTCCAGTAGAGAGAGTTCCTTACTAAGTATATTTATATACTCACCCTTCTGTGTTTTTATTTTTCAGGCTAAGAGAAAAGGAGACCGACGAGGGACAAGAGG
>JBBPDJ010037041.1:0-11843 GCA_037974625.1 Cucumis cinereus
AGGTAAGGACGAGATTCACTGGCTTCACGCCGTCTCCTAGGCTAGGGTTAGAGGGTCTGGGAGAGGGTGTGACAATATCAGCCTAAATGCAAAGGTCATCCTAGCGAATCTGTGGAAACACATTAAAAAACAGCCTAGTGTATCGTCGGAACAAATACAATAAAGTCTAGTGAACCCGCCCCACATACTAGGTATAATATGACTAATAGTAGAGTTAACAGTTGCCATAATCCAAATCATATCAGTCACCAACATGCTTAGTAGTTACATGTACGATTTCACACACATTCCATAGTTGTCATATTGTACAGTTTTCCATAACAACCATAAAATAGAGCAAAAAGTATGAGACATATCCAATAAACATAAGTCATATTCATCCAACTCGTATCACAAGGCACACATAGAAACAACAAGTCAAATTACCACCAAACCATTCCATCAAGCAACCAATCCAATGACCTTAAGTTACCTACAATCGTGAATCCAGTAGGAGTATCTCTTACCTCAAATATCGAATAAAGCCTTGGCTAGCAAAAGTAACCCCTCGAAATAGTCCTAAACAGAATAATTAAATCAGTAACTTTTTCATAAAAAATATTAATAAAAAATCTAACATTCAACTTCCAATTTGGTTCTTTCCCAACTTACCACATTCCTTCAAACACCAACCCACTTCGTAGAGAACTCTACGAATTAACTATGATGAAAAACTCCCAAATTAACCTTTAGTAACCAAAATATATCCAAATATTAGTTCCCCAACTAAACTTTTAAAAGGTAATCTGACACACCAACGACAAAAACCTTACCCACAACCCACCTAGAAGGAAGAGGCGACGTAGTTCATAGTGAGGCGACACACGACACCACAAGTGGCAGATGGAGGCGCGACAACGACGATGCAAAATCAAGGTAGTCGTGACAGCTCGACTCGGCTACAGGAGGAGATGAGGCTAGACGGAATGGCAGAGTGACATGGCTCGCAAGTTTGCATCATTGGCGGTGTTCGGTTTGGAGAGTCATGCGACGATGCGATATGGACGGGGAAATGCAATGCAGGTTGCAATTGCACGACGCAACGGACGGCTTCGCTGTGCGGCCTGGTGCACGACTCCTCGTGGCATGGACGGTCGACTCGTGAACGACGTCTCGTGGCATTCAAGAAGCGGCGACGTGCGTCGTGGAGGAGAGATGGTAGGAGCAAGAAGGACAATGATGGGTAGCGATGGTGTGATGAAAAAATGAAGGATAATGCACGTTTTTCCAAGCTCTAATTCCCTTTATTACTAAGGAAAATAAAAACCACTTAATAATAATAATAATAACAACTAATATTATTATTAATGGGAAAATTACATGGATATTGTAGTTTTAAAATTTATTTAGTAAAATAGAGTTGTTTACAAAATAAATTATTAATATCGGTTTTTAACGTGTTTAATTTGTTTGATCTAAATTAAAATAAAATAAAATAACGTGTTTAATAATATCCTCAAATGGACAATGATTCCTTGTTTTCTATATTAATTCAAACCAACGAACCTACAAAAAAAATTATGAGCACGTTAATATTAATCATATATAAAATATATAATTAAAAAAATTAAATTCAATAAAATAAATACTAACCTAAGTGAAGTTTGAGATTTGAATAAGTTTTTTTTTTTTTTTTTTTTTTTGAAGTTGGGAAGGAAGTGAATGACCTATTTGGAAGTAGACCCGAGATGAAATATGGAAGTGCCAGAGAGGAAGTGAGACGAAATCGAGGCAGAGAAGAGGAAGTGAGGGAGAAGGAAGTTTTGGTGGGGATATAAAAGGAAGAAGGGTCGATCTTGAAGACATATCCTTCTGTGGACTTACCTCCCCCACGCTGCGAACGAATCTCACGCAGCGCTAGACTGAAGCTGAAGACAAGACGGGACACGACGGAACTGTTGCTGACGTTGTCTGGTGACTTTTGCTTCAGCTACTTCGAGTAGTTGTTGACCGAACTGACCACCTACGCTGTCCATTGTTGTTGGCGATTTAAAAAAAAAAAAAAAGAACTTTCTTGGAGGTAAGACTGGAACTTATTTTTTTAAAAAATATTATAAAATATTTAGAGGTCCGATCTTCAAGGTCGGACCTCTTTTTATTTTTTTTAAAAAAATTATAAAATATTTGGAGGATTGGTCTACCTCATTTTTTAAAAAATTGTAAAATATTTGGAGGTCACATCGAACCTCTTTTATTTTTTAAAAAAAATATAAAATATTTGGAGGTTTGATCTTCAAGATCGAACCTGTTTAATTTTTTTTAAAAAAAATGTAAAATATTTGGAGGTCCGAGACCGAACCTCTCTAAACAACACTACTTTCCTAAATACTTTCAAAACAACCTTAAATCTCTAATTTTTTTCCCACCACCCTTATTTAAATAAAACGTCCATTATTAATATTACCTTTATCTTTTTTCCATCAATCTCTTTCTATTTTCTCATTTAAATCCCACATTTTCTCTCTTCCTTTAATCTCTCAATATCAACATCTTAATTAAATAAATACCACCACACATTTAATTATTTTTCCAACACAGCTACACCAACCAAAGTTAAATACCAAAAAAAAAAATCCAACTATACTCAACTAATTAAGATAATTAATAAACAAAATTTTAAAATTACTTTAAGTCTGAGGATGTTACAACCAACAACTAACTCAGGAGTTAGTCCATTTGGTTAACTCAACACATAACCATCACTAACAGTTAACTAAGACATTTAGTTAACTCATCATATAATCATCACTAACATTAACTAATCCATTTAGTTAACTCCTCACATAACCATCACTAACAGTTAACTAGTCTATTCACACTTCATATTTTTCATGCTTTACGATTTTCCCATAACAAACCATCAAATCATAACAAGCAACAATTCGGAGGTTAATTCAGTCGTAACATTGATACCACACAGTTTAGCTTATTGCATAAGTCATGCCACACAGTTCAGCTTATCAGATAAGTCATACCACATAGTTTTATTTATCGCATAAGACACACCATCGATACCATACAACTCATGAACAACTACCATGATCCAAAATTATCATAAGCAGTCAAACACATAACGTCAATTTCAAACACAAAACTTAGTTCAGGTCGCAACAAATTTCATGTTTTACGATTTCCCTATAACAAACCATAAAAGCATAACATCAAACTAATAAACTAATTTAACCATGTCAGCGTACCACACAATTTAGCTTAACATGGGAGTCATGCAATGATACCAATAATCAACTTATCATATAAACTAATACTAATCAATCCACAATTCATCTTATCACGTAACTAGTTCATTCATCACATGAATTAACCTTACTTACAGTCGAGGATCCGGTAGTAAGTCTCTTACCTCAATTTACTGAAAATTTCTTAGCTTGAAATTTAACTCCTCGAATCAATCATATACATAAAACGTTTAATTAATAATTCTCCATAAAAATTATTAATTAAAATTAACCTTAACACCATAACAATTAATCTTACCGATCGAACACTGAAAACTCTCATTCGATTCGTAGAAAAATCCTACGAATTAACTCCACAAAAGCTTCGAATTCAACCTACACATAACAATTTAATTAATAATTCTCATAAAAATTCTCAATTAAATAATCCTTAAACTTTCAATTTGGTTCCTTACCAAACTTACCAATCTCCTTCAAAACTCTAATTCAATTCGTACAGACTCTACGAATAATAAAGATGGAAAGCTCCCAAATCGACCTTCAATAATCAAGAAAATGCCTAAAATAATTCCAAACATAACCTCAATTAATTCATTAATGGGTATTAAAAAATCTATAATAAAAAACTCAAAAACTTGCCCCAACAAATATTCATCAAACCCATCCAAACAGTGAGTGGCGACACCATAACGACTCTGATCTAATCGACGCTTGCGCAAACAGTGGCTAGAGCGACTGTGACGTTGACTTGGCGTGGATTGAAGCTCGTGTGGCGTCGACACAGATGACGCCGACGTGACGATGCGACACCTCGACTTGATTGTAGAGTGGCAAACATTGTTGATCGAAGGGAGAGACAGTGGTCGACATTTAACTTTGAAGAGGAAGAAAAAAAACCAGATGGTCGGGGGTTGGATGATGAAGGAAGAAGATGAAGTTTAATTTTACTTTCAGGTATACTGAAGCCCTAATTAATATTTATACATAAATAATAATAAATAATAATAATTGTTTATTTATTTTCTTTTTCATACTTATATATATATTACTATATTTTTTTTTAACTCCAAATTTTCCACTTTTTGTCAAACAAATCAAATCTCAAAATAAATCCTACTTATCCTTAATTAATTCAAGATAATCAAATTTTGAGATGTTACAGTTTGAGAATCTTAGATTGAGAGTTGTATTTGCACGCTCATGTGTAACATCCCAAATTTTTAAGGTAATTTATAATTTTTGAATGTTTAATTTTTTTTTGGGTTTAAAGTTTGGGGTTTAATTTTATTTGATTTGTGGTTGGGGAAAAGAAAAGAGAATTAATGAGAAGAGAGAGAAAATTTGGATTAAAAGAGGAAAGAGAAGGGAGTTTATTTTTTGGAGAAAATAAAAGGAAAAGAGAATGAAATAATATATTATTTTATTTTATTCTCTCTCTTATTTTTTAATGAGCAAATTAGGATTTTTGAGCATCCCATCTTCTTCCTAGGAAAACCCTAATTGCAAAAAGAAAAGGTTGCAAAGAAAGCCCTAGCCGCCGCCGTCGCCGCCGCCCAAGTCCCAGCAGCCAAACTCTCCTAGCCACGCCGCACCACACGCCCTTCCTCACCATTAGCTTCGCAACCGTACGTAGCTGCTAGCCCAAAGCCACGTCCGAGCCAAGCCGCATCGTCTCCTCCGCGCGCCAAGCTGCATCCACGTCAGATCTGTCATCAGATGAAGCCGCCGCTCGCGTTCGTGCCTCCTCCATCGCAAGTCGCGCTAGATCTGCCGTCAGACGAAGTCGCCGCACGTCGCTTCGCTCCAACGCCAGCCGAAGCCGCGCCTCCATCCACTAGCAGCCGCGACAGCCACGTTAGGGAACTTCGTGCAGATCAGAGCCGCTCGCCACCCACCCAGCCGTTCGTGCACGCCACCTCCACTCTCGGATCTTCAAGTTGCGTCGATCTTCATCCGCACGCCAGTCCGAGCCGCCCATCTCATCCGTTCGTTCGCGCGCCAGTCCCGAGCCGAGATCCACGCGCACGCCTAGCTGCTCCACGCCCAGATCTGCAACGTGCGCCGCGCCAGACCTATTTCTCTCGAGTTGTCGAGCTGAGCCGCCAAGCCGAGCCACCGAGCCACTGAGCCGTGTTCTGTCACTGCCCGTCTCCGCTTCCACTGCTCTGTATTGATTTGTTGGTGAGTTTGGGTTTGGTTCTGAAGGGTTAGAATTTATATTTCCTTTGGAAAAGATTTATTGATCGACTGTTCATATTGTTTAGGGTCGATTGGAGGCTAGTTCGATTAGCGGAATCTCGATAACTTGAGGTAAGGATTGCTTCTACCGAATCTACGCTTTTGGCGCATAAGGTGTTAAGATGGGTCGTTATGTGTCTGATTATGGGGTTGACCTTGGAGCATCTGAGTTATAAATCTGTTTGGTTTCAGCATGAATTGTTTTACTGTTTACTTGAATTATCTGCTGATTGAGACCTGTTTGGATTATTATGATCATAATGCTTGTAGTGGTTTGTAATTGGATACGGTTTCTGTTAACTCACTTAATGAGTTTATACTTGGTGGGAGACGATAGGTCAGATTTCAAGTCGTACGGCTGACTTGATTCTGACTAGCCAGTGACCAGCCTGTGTGGCGTATCGTCGACTAGCCTGTGTGGCGACAGTCGACCAGCCTGTGTGGCATATTGTCGACTAGCCTGTGTGGCGACAGTCGACCAGCCTGTGTGGCGTATCATCAACTAGCTTGTGGGACGTTTAGTTAATCAACCTGTGTGGCGTACCGTCGGCTAGCCTGTGTGGCGTTTAGTCGACCAGCCTGTGTGGCACCCCGTCACTGAAATCGAGAAGGGGGTCTGTACGAGGCCTGTTCCGACATTCGTTCTGAGGGCAAGCCCCTGTGGCGTTTGCTGTGAGAGGGTCGTGAAGGGGCTCGATACGAGACCTATCCCGACATATTTGTCAATACTCAACCACCTGACCGAATGTCGCAAAGTATAAGTCATTAGGGAAAGTTAACAGTCACCCAGTGGAGTTTGTAGTGGTTTTCCTTACTAGGTATTGTTTATACTCATTCCTTTCTATGTTTTATTTCAGGCAAAGGTAAGAATGGACCGATGAGGGGCAAGTGAATCCAGTGACCATATCAGGAGGGACCAAGAGACCTATTTTGCTTCCCCTTACGGTTTTTGGAAATTTATTTTCTTGATGTTTAAACTTTTGTTGGTTTTCTTTTATTTGTAATGACTTTGGTTAGAAAACTATTTTAGAGATCCCGTCTAGGTTCTTTTCTTATTTTTTATTATTAGTTTGATTTAAACGTTTGGAACCCTTTGTTACTTTACTTGGATTTAATTAAAATGTTTGTTTTGTTTTGTCTTTGTCTTTTAAAATGAATTTAATGATTTTTACTTAAGTAACGACCTTGGGTAAGGTTTGAAAACCCGGGGCGTTACATCATGTGTTGAAAAATAATACGATTTATAGAGATTTAGTTATACTTATATTAGATTTCAAAATGTAGAGGTGTTGTATTTGCACGCTGATGTGTTGGAGAAAAAATAATGTATTTTAAAATGAAGTCGTAAAAGAGATACTAGTATAATGTCGATACGTAAAAAAAGTAGTTACATATTAAAAGGGTAAAGAAGTCATTATAAAAAAAAAGGCAAAATGAAAATGTAAAGATTCTCCATCTTTTCCTCTTTTAATATAGAGAAGATATTTATATCAAAATAAATTTAGAAATTAATTCTCAGCCCATTGATAAACACAAGTATAAATCAAACTAAATTTATTGAAAAGTAAAAATACAAAATAATTCTATCATAGAGTGTAACGCCTCAACTTTTCCACTTAAGCTAAGGTCATTATTCAAATAAAATCTATATTTTTAAAACCAAAACAACACATAGTTTTATACATTTTAGTAAAGAAATCAAAATAAAACAACCTCATGCAATAATCCAATATTTAGATAAATAAATTAAAAATAACTAAAAAATATATATTCTTTGGGGTCCATAAAAAAGTTATAAAAGGTAACGATAAATAAAATAGAATAAATAATCATAACAATAAGTCTCCTATCAAAATATTTAAAATAATTTGAAAAGAAATATTGAGCGAACGTAATCCTCTAGTCCCATATGGCACGGTCTCCAGTCTCACTTGTACTCGTCAGCCTACTCTTGCCCTTACCTGAAAAACATGAAATAAGAAAGGATGAGCATAAAAATACTCAGTAAGTAATTACCTACTAGGGCCTTTTTTGGTGAATTGATAAACTCATTCCAACATAGACAAAAACATATCGTAGGTTTAGCTTTGGTTGTGAACAAGAAGGAACACAAAACATAAGGTGTACATAACATGTCAAAAGAATAAGCAGTGACCACTAATCTTAGCATCCATTTAACAGTCGATAGGCTTTAGAATAAAGTAATAGTCCAAAGTTTTCCAATGCAAATAATGTGACAACCGTATTTTTGAGCTAGGTGTTGTAGTAAAAAAATAAAGTTAGGCGCTTTGGAGTTTGTTATTTTGTAAAAGAAAATAGGAAAGAATGGAGAAATAAATTATAAGTAGGTGATTAGATTTATTTTGTTAAATGTAATAGAAATGCTTTGAGGTGAAAAGGCAATGTATTGAAGAAAAATATATAAAGTAGGCTACATAATGTTATCTAGGAGTTCAGATTGAGTGGAAGGAATAAAAAAAAAATGTTAAATGTTAGGAGTTGATATGAATAAACAAAGTATAAATAAAGCATGTTTGATGAGTTGAGATGGTTTTTAATTTGAGTAGGCGTTGGGGAAAAGAATTAAGGAAACAAAATTGTATTTAATCTTCATAGTGGGACACATGGCAAGGTAAGATTAAAAGAAGATTTTTTAGTTGGTTTGATTGATTTTTAAAAAACATGTATTTATAAAGTTAAGTAGGTGGTGGTTTTATTGGGTGAATTTAGTAATGACTAAGCTTAAGTTAAATTTAGTATAAATAAGTAATGTGGGAAGTTATAAGAAAAAGAGAAATTAAAGAAAGAAAAGTTCTGAGAATTGGCTAAACAATGAGGAAAAGAAGCTAAATTCTTTTTCTGAGTGATTTTTCTTAAAAGTTTAGACTTTTAAAAAAGATTTATTTCTACCAATTATGCTTTATATACCATGTAAGTATGTTACATGAGTTGGAAGCATGAGAAGCATGATGTATTGATATAAGTTAACAATTTAGAAGTATTTCATATAATTGAATGCATAATAGCAAAGTATATTAAATGTTACATAGCTATGAGTTGAAGGAGTATGATAGCATGTATATTAGTGTGCCACATAGTGAAAGAATATGTTGATATAAAGCTTGATTGATGTTTGTTATATTGTATGCAAACCATTAGTATTGTTCCTAGTACTAAACTAACTCTATGTGCACATGTGAGTGAGGGCATGTCAGGTGTTTAGTACGGTCAATTGCCTTGGCTGGTATTGTTGTCGATTGTGTGATACGATCCACAATTAGGTTAGTTCGATAAAGCAACTAATGTTGAACTTTGGTTTCCGCTTGTATTCTGATAGTGTGAGTACGGTCCACTCCAGTAGTCTAAGTGTTGAGTTTGTTCAATATCACTCACTAAGCATTTGACTTATGTTTTAAGTTTTTCCTCTCAAGGTAGCGTAAGGTCCACCAGGCGTTCCACGAAGCTACTGTTGTTGTACCGCATCACATTGCATCTTTAGTAGTTAAATTACATTTCACCGCATCATGTGTAAAGTTTAGAAGTATAAGTTGAAGTTCTGTTTCTTTTGTTAAATATGAAAGTTTTGGAAAATAAAGTTTAAGTTTTTATAGCATTGCTTGTTTTGTCTGAATGCATAACAGTTATTCATTAAGCAAATTTTAGCGAGTACAAGTAAGTTTTAATGTGCGTGCCTAAGTTAAATCCTCGCATGCTTTGCTCAACGGGGCATTGCGGGTGGGGGTGTTACAAATAATGTCCTTTCAATGCATAACACATAAATTTATCCATCATATAATAGCATGCTACCATAGTCTAAAAATATTTATTTACTTTTGAGTGTCCAACTCAAGAGTATCCAGTAGAAGAATCACTTACCTTAAATTATAGTCTAATCTTTGGCTTGAAACTAAATCCTTAAATCAAAGTCCTAAACATAACAAATTTAATCAATATTTTTATCCATCAAAATTATCAATTAAATTCAACCTTAATTCTTTAATTCCTTACCAAATTCATCGTCGAAATTCTAATTTGACTCGTAGGACAATCCACAAATTAATTCTAAAAAAAAAAAAAAACTTCAATTTTAATACTTGAAAACCAAGAAATTCCAATTTATTCCCAATATAAATTTTTCAGTTATGTTTTAATGGGTATTCCAAAAACCCATAATGAAAATACCCAAAACAAACTTAACAAAACTCAACCAAACTCATCTAAAACCAACCGATGAAACGGCGACACGGACAACAGAGTGAGGTAGCAGAGACAACATAGGGGAACTGCTAGCGAAGCTCGTGCAACGTGGTTGGAAGAAAATTGCGACGTGGTTCGCGTTGGGCTTGGAGACTGCTTGACTTGATCTGGTGCACGACTCGAGGAGGAGAATGGTGCCAAGCGGGCTTGACGACATCACTGGCATTCGTTTGAAGGGTGCTAGTCAGCGACGTGAAGTTTTCAGATGGGGGTGTGCGACCGCTGAACGTGCGGAGAAGAAGATGAAGAAAAAGAAATGTCTTTTTTAATTTTGTCACGCATCCCTATGCCCTAATTTTTATATATAAATAAATAATAATAATACTTTATTATTATTTATTTTCTTTCGTTAACAAAATTATATCTACTCAATATATATATTTCAAAATCCATTCTTTTTTCCACATAATCATAACAAATCAAATTTTCTCTCTTCTCATTAAATACAATATACACTATTAATTATAATATATATATAGGGTTTAGGATTTAGGGTTTAGAGTGGAGATCAAAATTCTAAACCCTAAACCCTATTATAATGTCTAATTTATGTCAGATGAGTTCATTATCATTTTCTATTGTTTAAAGTGGTCGTTTTTTTAAAATGAAAAACTTACAGTGTTCATTATTTGTTCGAAATATTTAGATATGCACCAAACACTTATTTTTTTAAAAAATATTCATCTAAGGAATTAATGATTTAAAAATTAAAAAGATTTTGTAATCTTAATAACAATTATTTTTCTTGTAAAAAGATTAAATTTTTAGATAGACTAAATTGTTGTTTACAAAACTTATTTTCTACAATATGAATATAGAATTATAGCATTAAAAGAAATTTGAGAATAGTAGAAAGGTGAGAAGTGGCGTTGTAAGACCCTAGATAATTTCCTGTTGAAGAATAGTAAAAACTGGTACAACGATATATTTAACAGTTCTAATCGATGTCATTGAAGAAAAATTGGGTGATTTCATCACTCATCATGAAGATATAAAGATTGTAAAAATTGAAGATGATGCCGACATATCACATTTATCTTTCTTCTTTATCATCTTGTATTTTATTGTTTTATTTAATATTTGATATAGATAATGTCAAGCGGGGGTCCAATCCCACCAGTTAAATCTTATCGTAATCTTTACTTTTTCAAAAGAAAGATTCTCCAAAGACAAATTTATTGGTCATGGATTTTATTTTGTTGGCCTTCTTTAGAAATTTAAAAATTTTCTATTATGTACTCGATGATTGTTAAGACAAGTCTAAAAAACATAGAAAATGTTATATAAATTAGAACATACCAAGCAAAAGTTAGCTCTAACAATCTATATAATCCAAGAACATATGTATATTTTTATTTTTTACGTAATATATTTTGTTTTTCATAAACATTTGTTTGGGTATTACCTTCACATATTTATTTGGTTGAAAATACATGGTGTAACTAATAAATTAAATATTTATAATTTGACTAATATATCGAATACATGGTTTGATACAAACCAAAAAATCACAATTCCATCAAATGAACTTGAAGATGAATCATAAATTTTCCATTCAAACTTTAGTGATTTTTAATTAATTTCCAGCAATTTAGTGTTAAATTTATGTTTTGAAATCATGGTCTTTGAGTTTAAGATTGTTAGTTATGGAAAACATGGAATTTTTTTTTTAATGGCAATGCATTGAAGATGGAGGTTGTCATTAATGAAGAAGGATTGAACATCAATTACCCTGAATTTAGCTTACCTTAGGGGTTGAAATCAAATTAGTTTTGGGCTATTGGGGTTGATTTCTAATAGCCTAGTATCTTTATAATATATACAAGGTATATATATTATATATACACCTTAGGTTTCGTAGTATATACTTTAACTTACCTCTTTGCCTCTAACTTTTATCCTCACATTCTCTCTTCCATTGTTAGTATGTAATATTCCAAATTTGAGGTAAGTATATGTTGATCTATTAAGATTACTTTTGGTTATAAATGTTAATTGTAACGCCCCAAGTTTTTAACCTTAACCCAAGGTTATTACTCTAATAAAAATCATTAAAACCATTTTAAAGACGATGACAAATCAAAATAAATACTTTAGATTAATCCAAATATA
>JBBPDJ010037042.1:0-11835 GCA_037974625.1 Cucumis cinereus
GTTAATTAGACAAAAATAATCAATTACTATTCATTGAAATTGAAATAATAACTGTTTATTAATAACGGTCAACGATTACATTTACTATCTACGAGTTTTAGGACATAAAATCCAACAAATAGAAACGAAAATTGTTAGAGGACACTTTGGACCCAAAAGCAAAAACTGAGTCTGAGACGTCTTTGGTCAATTATTTTTGGGACGTGTTTAGGGTCATGGTCGATTTTCCAAAAGCTATATCATTGGTCGATTTTCGTCCTACCTCAACGTTCACTCTTCGTGACATATACATATCAGGAAAACGTGTGAGAGACCTTTTTAGGGTCATGGGCGCACATTTCTGAACCAAGGATTCCAGAAATACGAGGTGTAGTACGAAAATACCAAAGGAAAATCGTTGGAGGACACCATGGACCCCAAAGTAGAAATTGAGTCTAAGCATCTTTAGTCAATTACTTTTGGAAAAACTTCAACATTCTTCCAAATGAGACCGTTTTATACCGAGAAACGCATTTTAGGCCAAACTTTGGTGCATCTTTGAAAGCACTAGCAATGGTCGATTTTTGTCCGTTTTGGTCCACACATTAGTCCTAGCTCAAGTTTCACACTTCGTGACCTATATAGTTCATGCAAACGTGTCAGAGACATGTTCATGGTCATGGGCATGCATTTCTAACCTAAAATTTTTTGAATTACGGGGTGTAGGACAAAAATATCAATAGGGAATCGTTGGAGGAGACTTTGGACCCCAAAGCAGAAACCTAGTCGGGGACGATTTTAGTTAATTAGTTTCTTGAACAACTTCAATACTCCTCCAAATGAGCTCGTTTTATACCTAGAAATGCATTTTAATCTGAACTTTGGTCCATTTTTCGAAAGCTATAGCAGTGCTCGATTTTAATCCATTTTGGTTCGCACATTAGTCCTACCTCAAGTTTCACTCTTGTGACCTATATGGTTTATGAAAACGGGTCAGAGAGATGTTTAGGGTCATGAACACGCATTTCTAAGCCAATAATTTCTAAACTAAGGGGTGTAGGACGAAAATACCAAACAAAAATCGTTGGAGGATATTTTTTACCCTAAAGTAGAAACCAAGTCTGGGACGTCTTTGGTATTTTTTGGAAAAACTTCATTATTCTTCCAAATGAGCTCATTTTATACCCAGAAATGCATTTTAATCTGAACTTTAGTCCATTTTTTGAAAGCTTGCACTGGTCGATTTTTGTCCGTTTTGGTTCGCACGTTATTCCTACCTCAAGTAGCACTCTTCGCGACCTATATAGTTCATGCAAATGTGTTAGAGACATGTTTAGGGTCATGGATACGCATTTCTGAGCCAAGAATCTTTGAACTACAGGGTGTAGGACGAAAATACCAAAGAGAAAACGTTGTAGGTCACTTTGTTTCACAAAACAGAAACTGAGTCTGGGACATCTTTGGTAATTTATTTTTGGGAAAAACTTAAACATTCCTTCAAATGTGCCCATTTTAAACCTAGAAATGCATTTAAGGTCGAACTTTATCAATTTTCCAAAAGCTATCGCACTAGTCGAATTTCGTTCATTTTTGTCTGCACGTTAGTCATACCTCAAGTGTCTTTCTCCGTGACCTATATAGTTCATGCAAATGTGTGAGAGATATGTTTAGGTTCATGGATGCACGTTTCTAAGCTAAGAATTCCTGTACTACAGTATGTAGAGCAAAATTACGGAAAAGAAATCGGGGAGGACACTTTGGATCACAAAGTAGAAATAGAGTCTGGGACGTCTTTGGTCAATTATTTTTGGATAAACATAACATTCCCCCAAATGAGTCCGTTTTATACCTAGAAATGCATTTAGGCCAAACTTTGGTCCATTTTTCGAAAGCTATAGCACTTGTCGTTCTTCGTCCTTTTTGGTAAGCACGCTAGTCCTACCGCAAGTAGCACTATTCTCGACCTATATAGTTCATGCAAATGTGACAGAGACATGTTTAGGGTCATGAACTTGCGTTTCTAAACCAATAATCCCTGAACGATGGGGTGTTGGACGAAAATGCCAAAGGAAAATCATTGCAGGTCACTTTGTTCCTCAAAGTAGAAATTGAGTATAGGACGTTTTTGGTCATCACTTTTTGGGAAAAACTTAAACATTATTCAAACTGAGCCTGTTTTATACCTAGAAATGCAATTTAGGTCGAACTTTATCCATTTTTCTAAAGCTATAGCATTGGTTGGTTTTTGTCCATTT
This sequence comes from Cucumis cinereus, assembly GCA_037974625.1. Taxonomy (NCBI): domain Eukaryota; kingdom Viridiplantae; phylum Streptophyta; class Magnoliopsida; order Cucurbitales; family Cucurbitaceae; genus Cucumis; species Cucumis cinereus. Next base: position 2,235 of record JBBPDJ010037042.1, read on the forward strand.
TCGTTCGCGCGTTAGTCCTACCTCAAGTTTCACTCTTCGCAATCTATATAGTTCATGGAAACGTGTCAGAGACGTGTCTAGGGTCATGGAACCACGTTTTTTAGCCTGGAATCCCTGATGTACGGGGTGTTGGAAAAATAAACCAAAGGAAACTTCTTGAAGGTCACTATGGATCCCAAAGCATAAATCGAGTCTGGGCCGTGTTTGTTGAAGAATGTTTCGGAAAAACTTTAACGTTCCTACCAATGAGCTGTTTTATACCTTAAATGCATTTTAGGCCAAACTTTTGTCCATTTTTGAAAAGCTATAACACTTGTCGATTTTCGTCCGTTTTTGTCTGCACGTTAGTCCTACCTCAAGTTTCACTTTCGTGACCTATATAGTTCATGAAAATGTGTCAGACACATGTTACGGTAATGGTGCGCGTTTCTATCCTAAGAATTCCTAAACTACGTGGTGTTGGATGAAAATACCAAATGATAATTGTTGGAGGACACTTTAGACCCAAAATTATAAACCGAGTTTTAGAGGTCTTTGGTCAATTATTTTTGGGACATGTTTAGGGTCATGGTCGATTTTCCAAAAGCTATGTCATTGCTCTATTTTTGTCCTATCTCAACGTTCACTCTTTGTGACCTATATAGTTCATGCAAACGTGTGAGAGACCTTTTTAGGGTCATGAACGCACACTTCTAAACAATGAAATCCACAACTACCGAGTGTAGTACGAAAATACCAAAGGAAAATCTTTGGAGGACACTTTGGACCTGTAGGAAGAAATTCAGTTTAGGCATCTTTGGTCAATTACTTTTAGGAAAAACTTCAACATTCCTTCAAATGAGCCTGTTTTATACTGAGAAATGCATTTTAGGTCGAACTTTGGTCCATTTTTCGAAAGTTTTAACACTGGTTAATTTTCGTCGGTTTTGGTTCGCACATTAGTCCTACCTTAAGTTTCACTATTTGACCTATATAGTTCATGCAAACATGTCAGAGACATGTTTAGGGTTATGAACGCCCATTTCTGAGCCAAGAATTCCTGAACTACGGGGTGTAGGATGAAAATACTAAGTAGAAATTGTTGGTTGACACTTTGGACTCCAAAGCAGAAATCGAGTTTGGGACGTCTTTGATCATTTATTTTTTGGAAAAACTTTAGTTTTTCTCTGAATGAGCCCCTTTTATACATAGAAATTTATTTTAGGCCGAACTTTGGTCAATTTTTCGAAAGTTATAGCACTTGTAAATTTTCGTCCTTTTTGGTCCGCACGTTAGTCCTACCTCAAGTAGCACTCTTTGCGACCTATATAGTTCATGCAAATGTGTTAGAGACATGTTTAGGGTCATGGACACACATTTTTTAGCCAAGAATCCTTGAACTACGGGGTGTACGACAAAAATACCAAAGAAAAATCGTTGCAAATCACTTTGTTCACCAAAGTCGAGACTCAGTTTAGGACGTCTTTGGTCGTTTATTTTTAGGAAAAATTTTAGTACTCCTCTGAATGAGCCCATTTTATACCTAGAAATGCATTTTAGGCCAAACTTTGGTCAATTTTTCGAAAGTTATAGCACTGGTCAAGTTTTGTTTTTTTTGTCCGCACGTTAGTCATTACTCAAGTAGCACTCTTTGCGACCTATATAGTTCATTCAAATGTGTTAGAGACATTTTTGGGGTTAGGGATGCGCGTTTTAGAGCCGAGAGTCCCTAAACTACGGGTTGTATGACGAAAATACCAAAAGAAAATCGTTGCAGGTCACTATGTTCTCCCAAGCAGAAACAAAGTTTGGAACGTCTTTGGTCTTATATTTCTGGAAAAAAACTTAAACATTCCTCCAAATGAGCACGTTTTATACCTAGAAATGCATTTTAAGTCAAACTTTGGTTCATTTTTAAAAGTTGTAGCACTGGTTAATTTTCGTCAACTTTTGTCCGCACGTTAGTCCTACCTCAAGATTGACCTATATGTCATGAAAACGTGTCTGAAACATGTTGAATTTCATGGACGTTCATTTCTAAGCCAAGGATTCCTAAAGTACGGGTGTAGGACGAAAATACCAAAGGAAAATCGTTGTAGGTCACTTTGTTTTCCAAAGAATAAACCGTGTCTGGGACCTCTTTGGCAATTTATTTTTGGGAAAAACTTCAACATTCATCCAAATGAGACCGCTTATACCTAGAAATGCATTTTAGGCCAATCTTTGGTCAATTTTTTCACAAGATATAGCACTGGTTGATTTTGGCCAGTTTTTGTCTGCACACTAGTCCTACCTCAAGTTTTACCCTTCTCGACATATTTGGTTCATGCAAACGTGTCATAGGCATTTTTAAGGTCATGGACACGAGTTTCTATGCCAAGAATTCATGAATAATGCGGTGAAAGATGAAAATACTAAAGGGAAATCGTTGCAGGTCCCTTTGTTTCCCAAAGCAAAAATCGATTATGGGACGTCTTTGGTTATTTATTTTGGGAAAAAACTTCAAAATTAATCCAAATAAGCCCATTTTATACCTGAAAATGCATTTTATGTCTACCTTTGGTCCGTTTTTCAAAATCTTTAGCACTAGTCGTTCTTGTCTATTTGGTTCGCATGTTAGTCTAGCTCAAGATTCATTCTTCGGGACCTATATAGTTCCCTGTCAGAGACATATTTAGGGTCTTGGACGCGCATTTTTACGCCAAGAACTCCCGAACTATGGGGTGTACGCTGAAAATACCAAACGAAAATTGTTAGAGGACACTTTGGACCCCAAAGCAAAAATCGAGTATGGGACGTCGTTGGTCGATTTCTTTTGTGAAAAAATTTAACATTAATCCAAATGAGCCCGTTTTATACCTAGAAATAAATTTTCGGCCGCACTTTGGTCCATTTTTTAAAAGTTGTAGCACTGGTTGATTTTCGTTCGTTTTGGTTGGCACGTTAGTCCAACCCCAAGTAGTAGTCTTTGCGACCTATATAGTTCATGCATATGTGTCAGAGATATGTTTAGGGTCATGGACGTACATTTTTTAGCCATAAATCCTGAACTACAGGATGTAGGACGGAAATACCAAACAGAAATCGTAGGAGGACACTTTGGACCCCAAAGCAGAAATCGAGTCTGGGCGTCTTTTGTCAATTAGTTTTGGCAAAAACTTGATTATTCCTCCAAATGAGCCCGTTTTATACCTAGAAATGCATTGTAGGTCTAACTTTGGTCCATTTTTCGAAAGATATAGCACTGGTCGGTTTTTGACCATTTTGGTCTGCACGCTAGTCATACCCAAAGTTTCACTCTTCGTGACATATATATTTAATGCAAACATGTCAGAGACATGTTTAGGGTCATGAACGCGCGTTTCTAAGCACAAAATTCGTTAACTACGAGGTATAGGACGAATATCGAAAGGGAAATAGTTGTAGGTTACTTTGTTCCCCATAGCAAAAACCTAGTCAAGGACGTCTTTGATCATTTATTTTGGGAAAAAACTTATAAATTCCTCCAAATGAGCCCATTTTTTACATAAAAATGCATTTTAGGTCAAACTTTTGTCCATTTTTCAAAAGCTATAGCATAGGTTGATTTTGGTCCATTTTGGTGCACATGTTAGTCCTACCTCAAGTTTCACTCTTCGCGACCAAGATAGTTCATGCCAACGTGTTAAATAAATGTTTATGATCATGGATGCGTGTTTCTGAGCAAAGAATCCCTAAACTACGGGATGCTGGATGAAAATACCAAAGTAGAAATCGAGTTTGGGACGTCTTTGGTCATTTATTTGTGAGAGAAACATAAACATTCATCCAAATGAGCCCATTTTAAACCTAGAAATGCATTTTAGGTCGAACTTAGGTCCATTTTCCAAAAGCTACAGGATTGGTCGATATTCGTCTGTTTTTATCCACACGTTAGTCTGACCTTAAGTTTCACTATTCGCGACCTATATACTTCATGAAAACGTATAAGAGAGATGTTTAGGGCCATGGACGCGCATTTTTTAGTCAATAATTTATGAACTACAGTGTGTAGGATGAAAATATCAAAGAGAAAACGTTGGAGGACTCTTTGGACCCCAAAGTAGAAACCGAGCCTAGGAAGTTTTTGGTCAATTTCTTTTGGGAAAAATTCAACATTCATCGAAATAAGCCCATTTTATACCTTGAAATGAATTTTAGGCCAAACTTTGGTTCATTTTTTGAAAGCTATAGCACTGGTCGATTTTCGTTCGTTTTAGGCCGCACGTTAGTCCTACCTTAAGTAGCACTCTTCGCGATCTATGTAGTTGATGCATAGGTGTCAAAGACATGTTAGGGTCACAGAGACGCATTTCTCAGCCATGAATCTCTGAACTACGGGGTGTAGGACGAAAATACCACACGAAAATTGTGAGACGACATTTTGGACTCCAAAGCAGAAACCGAGTCTGGGCGTCTTTGATCATTTATTTTTGGAAAAAACTTCAATATTACTTCAAATTAGCCCGTTTCATACCTAGAAATGCATTTTAGGTCAAACTTGGGCCATTTTCTAAAAGATATAGAATTTGTCGATTTTCGTTCGTTTTGGTTCGTACGTTAGTGCTACTTCAATTCGCGACCTATATAGTTCATGAAAATGTGTCAGAGATATGTTTAGGGTCATAGACACACATTTTTAAGCCAAAAGCTATAGCATTGGTCGATTTTCGTTCGAACTTGTCTGCACGTTAGTCCTACCTCAAGTACAAGTGTTCGAAACCTATATAGTTCATGCAAATGTTTTTTAGGTTCATGGACGCGTGTTTCTGAGCCAAGAATCCCTAAACTACGCAGTGTAGGACGAAAATATCAAAGAAAAATCGTTGGAGGTCACTTCGGATGCCAAAGTAGAAATCGAGTGTAAGACGTCTTTGGTCATTTATTTTTGGAAAAAACTTAAACCTTTCTCAATATGAGCCCGTTTTATACCTAGAAATGAATTTCAGGGCGAACTTTGGTCCATTTTACAAAAGCTATAGCATTGGTCAATTTTCGTCCGTTTTGGTCTGCACGTTAGTCATGGCTCAATTAGCACTCTTTGCAACCTATATAGTTCATGCAAATGTTTCTGAAACATATTAAGGGTCATGGACGCACGTTTCTAAGCCAAGAATCCCTGATGTACGCAGTGTAGGACGAAATACCAAAGGAAAATCGTTGCAGGTCACTTTGTTCCTTAAAGCAGAAACCGAGTATGGGACGTCATTGGTCATTTATTTTTTGGAAAAACTTAAACATTCCACCAAATGAGCCCGTTTTATACCTAGAAATGCCATTTAGGTCGAACCTAATCCATTTTCAAAAGCTATAGCACTTGTTGATTTTCTTTCATCCTGGTCCGCCTCGGTCCGCCCTTTGGTCCTATCTTAAGTTTCGCTCTTTGCGACCTATATAGTTCATGCGAACGTGTCGGAGACATGTTTAGGGTCATGGTGCGCGTTTGCAAGCCAAGAGTTCCAGAACTACGGAGTGTAGGACAAAAATACAAAACAGAAATCTTTGGAGGACACATTAGACCCCAAAGGAGAAATCGAGTTCGGGACGTCTTTTGTCAATTATTTTTGGAAAAATTTTAAATAATCCTCCAAATGAGCCCGTTTTATACCTATAAATGCATTTTAGGCTAAACTTTGGTTTATTTTTCAAAAGCTATAACACTGGTCGATTTTTGTCAGTTTTGGTCCGTAAGTTAGTCCTACTTAAACTTGCACTCTTTTCTATCTATATAGTTCATTCAAATGTGTTAAACATATGTTATGGGTTATGGACGCGCATTTCTGAGCCAAGAATCCCTGAACTAAGGGTGTAAGATGAAAATACCAAATTGAAATCGTTGCAGGTCAATTTGTTCCCTAAAGCAGAAACCAAGTCTGCCATGTCTTAAGTCGTTTATTGTTTTGGGAAAAACTTAAACATTTCTCCAAATGAGCCCATTTTATGCCTAGAAATGCATTTTAGGTCGAACTTTGGTTCATTTTTAAAAAGCTATAGCATTGGTTGATTTTCGTAGCTTTGGTCTGCACGTTAGTCCTACCTCAAGTGGCACTTTTCACGACCTATATAGTTCATGTAAATATTTCAGAGAAGAAAATCGTTTGAGGACACATCGAATCCCAAAGCAGAAACTGAATCCTGGACGTCTTTGGTTAAATAGTTTTACGAAAAACTTCATTATTAATCCAAATGAGCCTGTTTTATACCTAAAAGTGCATTTTAGGGCGAACTTTGGTCCATTTTTCGAAAGCCATAGTACTTGTCGATTTTTGTTATTTTTGGTTTGTAGGTTGGTCTTTACACAAGTAGTTGTCTTCAAAACCAATATAGTGCAGGTAAATTTGTCAGAGATATCTTTAGGGTCTTGGACGCGTGTTTCTAAGCGAAGAATCCTTGAACTACGGGGTGTAGGACGAAAATAGCAAAGGAAAATCGTTGTATGTCACTTTGTTCCCCAAAGAATAATTCAACTGGGACATCTTTGGTCATTTATTTTTGAGAAAAACTTAAACATTTTGTCAAATGATCCCATTTTATACTAAGAAATGCAATTTAGGTCGAACTTTGGTCCATTTTCAAAAAGCTATACCATTGGTCGATTTTCGTCCGTTCTGGCTCGCATATTAGTCCTACCTCATGTGTCACTCTTCGCAACCTATATAGTTCCTGCAAACGTGTTAGAGACATGTTAAGGGTTATGAACACACGTTTCTTACCCAATAAATGCTAAACTACAAGGTGTAAGACAAAAATAGAAAAGGAAAAACTTTGTACCCCAAAGGAGAAACCGAATCTGGAACGTCTTTGGTCAATTTGTTTTGGGAAAAACTTCAATATTCCTCCAAATGAGCTCGTTTTATACCAGAAATGAATTTTAGGCTGAACTTTGATCCATTTTTCGAAAGTTATAGCACTGGTCGATTTTCGTCCGTTTTGGTCTGCACGTTAGTCCTACCTCAAGTGGCACTCTTCACGACCTATATTGTTCATGCAAATGTTTCATAGACATGTTTATGGTCATGGACGTGTGTTTCTGAGCATAGAATCCCTTAACTACAGGGTGTAGGACGAAAATACCAAAGGTAAATCGTTGTTTGTCACTTTATTTCTCAAAGTAGAAAATGAGTCTGGGACGTCATTGGTCATTTTTTTTTTTTGAAAAACTTAAACATTCCTTTAGATGAGCCAGTTTTATACCTAGAAATACATTTTAGATCGAACTTTATCCAATTTCCAAAAGCTATAGCACTGATTGATTTTCAACCGTTTTGGTCTGCACGTTAGTCCTACCTTATGTTTTAGTTTTCACGACCTATATAGTTCATGCAAACGTGTCAGAGACATGGTTAGGGTCATGGACATGTGTTTCTAAGCCAAGAATTCTGAAACTACGGGATGTAGGACGAAAATACCAAACGGAATTCATTGGAGGACATTTTAGACCACAAAGCGAAATCAAGTCTATGACGTATTTGGTCAATTATTTTTGGAAAAACTTCAACATTCTTCCAAATGAGTTTGATTTATATCTAGAATGCATTTTAGGTTGAACTTTTGTCCATTTTTCGAATGCTATAGCATTGATCGATTTTCGTCCTTTTTGGTCTGCACCTTAGTTCTACCTCAAGTAGCACTCTTCGCGGCCTATATAGTTCATGCAAATCCGTCAAAGAAATTTTTAGAATCATGGACACACGTTTCGAACCCAATAATTCCTGAACTACGTGGTGTCGGATGAAAATACCAAAAGGAAAATCATTGTATGTCACTTTGTTCCTTAAAGCAGAAACTAAAGTTGGAAAGTCTTTGGTCAATTACTTTCGCAAAAAACTTCAACATTCCTCAAAATGAGCTTGTTTTATTCCTAGAAATGCATTTTAGTTAAACGTTGGTCCATTTTCAAAAAGCTATAAAAAAGCTATACAACTAGCCAATTTTCGTCCATTTTGGTCTGCCACAATAGTGCTACCTCAAGTTTCACTCTTCGCGACCTATATATTTAATGAAAACGTGTCAAAGACATTATTAGGGTCATGGACGCACGTTTCTAAGCCAAGAATTCCTGAACTACAGGGTGTTGGTCGAAAATGGTAACGGGGAATCGTTGGAGGACACTTTGGAAAGTCTTTTGTCAATTACTTTTGTGAAAAACTTTAAAATTCCTCCAAATGAGCGTGCTCTATACCTAGAAATGCGCTTTAGGCTGAGCTTTGTCCCTTTTTTGTCCGTTTTGGTCTACACATTTGTTCTATACCTAGGAAGCTATAGCACTTGTCGATTTTTGTCCGTTTTGGTCTACACATTTGTTCTACCTTAAGTGGCACTCTTTGCGACCTTTATAGTTAATGAAAATGTGTCAGAGACATGTTTAGGGTCATGGACGCATGTCTTTGTGCCAAGAATCCCTGAACTAGTGTAGGACAAAAATACCAAAGAGAGATCGTTGCACGTCACTTTGTTCTCCAAAGCAAAGCTGAGTCTGGAACTTTTTAGTCATTTATTTTTGGAAAAAACTTAAACACTCCTCTAAATTAGCCAGTTTTATACCTAGAAATGTATTTTAGGGTGAACTTAGGTCCATTTTTCGAAAGTTATAGCACTGGTCGATTTTCGTCTGATTTGGTCCGCACGTTAGTCCTACCTCAAATGGCACTCTTCGCGACCAATATAGCTCATGCAAATGCGTTAGAAACATGTTTAGGGTCATGGACGTGCATTTGTGAGCCAATAATCCCTAAACTACGGGGCGTAGGACAAAAATACCAAAGGGAAATCTTTGTAGGTCACTTTGTTTCCCAAAGCAGAACCGAGTTTGAGATGGTTTTTGTAATACCTGACTTTTTATTTAAGTTGTTGTTGTAAAAGTGTTAATAAAATAATCGAAAGGTATTTTAGTAAATTTTTGGGAAGCACATTTTAGTAATTTTTATAAAGGATATTTTAGTAATTTTGTTTAAGAATTGGTAAAAATTTAAATTTTGTAGTGTTGTTTAAAAATAAAATAAAATAATATTTTAGAAAAGAAAGAAAAAGAAAAGGAAAAAGGAAAAGGAAAAGAAAAGATATTTGTTATTTATTTATTTTCTAATTATCTTGTTTAAAAAAAAATTTGGTTTTTTTAAAAGATTGTGTCGAGAAGAAGGAATTTTTTTTTTAAAAAATCAATCCTTCAATTCATCCAATTGGATGAAGAGAAGGTGGTTTTTGTTGTTTGGGTAAACTTATTTAAGGAAGAAGATAAAGAGAAGAAAGATAATTGAAGGAAAAAGAGGAGAGAAACCCGAGAGAGAGAAAGAATTTTCTAGGTATGTCAAGTTTACACACCTTGAGAAAAAGTGTGAAATTGAAGTCAATTCTCAACCAATTTGGATGAAATTTGTATCTAAATTGTGTACAAAAGAGATTGGAAGTTGAAGCACAACTCAATTTAGAGAAATTTGGCCAAAGAGACCACTGATTTTGAAGAAAAAGTTCTCGAACTGCTGGAAAACGCGAAAAACGGACCCAAAACTTTGAAAATTAAATTCCTTGTCTACAGGCCGAGTTAAGATCTAATTTTTGGAGGTAAGCTAGATTATTAGTTCATTTAAAGTTCTGTAAAAGGAAT
>JBBPDJ010037043.1:0-11834 GCA_037974625.1 Cucumis cinereus
GTACACCTTCTGATTATTCTATTCAAATAGAAGTAAGAAAGGCAGAGGCTGATGGTATGCTGGAAAAAACAAGTGCTCAAATATGCTTGAGCTCTAGATCACATCCGTCTGACTTTTCAATTGGAATGGGGTGTTTAACTGCAAACAATCTTGTTGAGGATCTGGAAAATAGCAATCATCAATCCACTGTTGGAGCGGGTATAAGCAACCTACAAGCAGGTGGCAAAGCAAACTGCATCGTTATCTTGAGGGCTTGATTATATCTTAAAAAACTTGCAAGAGTTCTCAATGCAGTTCCTCATTAGCTCCCAATTTCTCAATGTATCAGGTGTTGTGCACAATTTCTTATTCACTGGTATATGATAGGTTTATACTCTTATAAATTTATTTTACAACTTGAATGTCATTGGCCATTCGATAAAAAAAAATTTCTTCTTCTTGCTGTTTTTCGACAAATTTTTGTCAGAATTACAACATTATTTTAGCTTGTTATGAATTTCATATCCTTCAATTGAATTGACAAAGGCGGTGGTTTGTAATTTAGTTGTAGTTATACTATTATGGGTGTTGTTATTGGAAATGTCTTATGAAAGTATCTAGGATGGTTGTTTTGGAGGATAATTATGAGTATTATTTGTTTTCCCTGACCACTTTTGCGTGCCCTTCATGCTATTGAAGTCGATTTCTTTTCAATTGTCATTAGTTATTTGGGTTCAATCGAAGAAAAAAATGAGAATAACTTAACACCATATGATGGGGCATGTATTTTCCTTTGTTTTTTTAGTGTATTTCTAATAAGATCACTCTTTTGGTTGTATTGTCTGTTTTTATTTAGTGAAGTTGGTATTTTTATATATTGTCGTGCTTATCAAAATTTCACATTGTAGGTTGCTACCTTAGACAAGATGACAACTTCAAAAAATGTTGCGTTGGAGGTAGAGAAATTTCTGCACAAACATATTCAAGGACTGGAGATGAGCCAACAAAATTGGCTATTAACTTGTATGTGGTGTTTAGGGAATCTTTTATTTTTTTTTGTTTGCTCAATCAACAGTATAATGGAATTTTCATATGTATGATTTCACGCTTCTGTGTGTTTCAGATACTTCAACACGTGAAATCTAGTGGAAAAAAGCATTTGATGCCATAACAAGTAATTTGGAGGTAATGAATAATTGTTCCATACTTTAGTGAGCAATATTTTCCTTACAATTGTTGCATTTCGTTTTTATCAAATTCGCTTCCGTTTTGCCAACTGAACCTGATTTATTTTAGGGCATGGGGACTGCCATCAACCAACATGGTCTTGATATTGAAGCTTTGAGGGCATCACGTCTTCCTTTGACGGGTGGAACTCAGATGGGCTATTCTTCGACTAAACAGTATGTAGTAAAGTGATATGACCATATGGGTTTTTTTTTTTAAATATATTTTTTAATAAGTAAATCTGGTTTGCAAGTTCACACGTTACTCTGGATTTTTGTCTATGAGTGAACATGTTATTCTTTATTCTTTGTTCTGCCTCTTTATTTTTCAATATTAATAAAGAGTTGTTTCCTTTGCAAAGAAAAAAAATGAAATTACATGTTTCATATTTTTTTTTTGTCCATAAATGGTTTGATGCTAAAGATACTGCATCTTGAAATAGCCATGGGGAATAATTTTCCTAAAGAAGGTAGGTCACCTTTATTATTATTATTTATATATTTTAATTTATTACTATAATGCATTAGGTTTTATTAAGTAACTGAAATGCAAAATGTATAGGGGATTCACAAAGATGTTGACCCTAGAGCTAATGAGGCCAGAAGTTCCAATGAAGGCATTATACCATTTGGAAAATTAGATGCTGGAATGTAAACAAGTATGGTGGCCCAAGACGCCGTATTTGATGGAAGAATCTTTGAGGTTGATTCATTGAAAGATGTAGATAATAGGAGTTTGGAGGAAAATATGGGTACACCTTCTTATTATTCTGTTGAAATAGAAGTAAGAAAGGCAGAGGCTGATGGTATGCTGGAAAAAACAAGTGCTCAAACATGTTTGAGCTCTGGATCACATCCGCCTGACTTTTCAATTACGATGGGGGGTTTAACTGCAAATAATCTTGTTGAGGATCTGGAAAATAGCAATCATCAAGCCACTGCTGAAGCGGGTATAAGCAAGCCGATAAACCCAGAAACAGTTGGCTTGACAAGACTTGAAAGCACAAATGAGGTTCGTAGAGGAAGTCTACTAGTGGTTGCTAGTCAGCATGAGGTGGTAATTGATAGGAAGAATGTGTACCTGCTCAGTTTCACATTGTTCGAAACAATAGTGGTTTAGGTGGAAGCCTATCTCTGGGACATATGATCAGTACCATGTTGGAATACCCTCTAGAGATCTAGTGTGATCCCAAATCTTGCATCTCATGGTGAGTTGTTTTTGCAGAACTTTAACTCAGATAAGTTGAATTATTCTTATTGAATGTCATGGATTTTTATTGTAGTTAATACATTTTCATTTTCATCTTCTATGCTTGGCTAATTCATTTTCATTTTCATTACTTAGCTAATACACTTTCATTTTCATTTTCTTAGCTAATTATTGTGTTTGTCATTTAGTCTCTCTACTTTGTAGTTTTTTTGTCTACACTCTACTGTACTTAACTCCGTACTAGCCATGACTTACATAAAGATGCTCCATTTTGTCTTTATTTTCTGGACTTTTTGTTTTTCCTTTTTCTCTAGTCTTTGTTTCCTACTTTGTACTTAGCAATCTGAACCAACAGTTCCGAGAGTAGGGGCAGTTGAAAAGTATATGATCTATATACTCTGAGAATTCTAGGCAAAGGTGGCATATATTGGGGGATAAAAAGTGATTAGGGAGCTTTTTCTATAGAGTCTCAACACAATTTAAACTTTCAAACAGCATGGTCCAAACTGAAATGTTGATTCTCTTTGGGCTTTTAGATTTCCATAGGCATTTGTATAATTGAGTCTCAATAGGAGTTGCAGGGGAGAAACGATGGGCAGGGATTTAACTGTATATAATCCACTAGGTTCAAGAGACCATGATCTTTTGTCCGAGAAAGAGGTAAGTTGACGTCCGTCAAGGAGACCCATTCGATCTTGGAAAGCTATAATCTCTTCATCTTTTAGGAGACGTCTAAAAATAGTAGACCATGAATTAGTTGTATTATCACAATGTTCAGCTGCTGTACCAGTGGGATTATTAGAGATTCTTAAAAGGGAGGGAAACCTTTATTCCAAAGATATTGAACCTAGCCATGGATCTCTCCAAAAGAGTGTTCTTCTGCCATTGCCTATCTTGAAAATAGCCAAGGATTCCACCTTTTGCCATTTCCTTGATATGCTAATCCAAGGACTCTTTAGACTTAGACGCTCCTTTCCACTTGTGTGCCAATTGGTGACCTTACTTCCATGCATACTTTTAACCACCGAACAATATAATGCTATCTGTTCAATCATTTACCACCATCCCCATTTTGAAAATAGTGCCAGATTTTTGTTCTTTAGATTGCAATTTGATACAAAACATTTTTTTTCCTTCTTGTTGTTTTTCGACTAATTTTTGTTAAAATTACAGCTGAAACATTGTTATGTATTTCATATGCTTCAATGGATAGACAAAGGTGGTGGTTTGTAATTTAGTTGTAGTTCTAGTATTATGGGTGTTGTTATTTGAAATGTTTTATGAAAGTATCTAGCATGGTTGTTTTGGAGGATAATTCTGAGTATTATTTGTTTTTCCTGTCCATTTTTGCTTGCCCTTCATGCTATTGACGCCGAATTCTTTCAAATATCATTAGTTATTTGGGTTCCATCGAAGAGAAAATGATTATAATTTAACCCCATATGATGGGGCGTGCATTTTCCTTTGTTTCTTTTGTGTATTTATAATAAGATCGCTCTGTTGGTTGTATTGTTTATTTGATTTAGTTAAGGTTGTATTTTTATACATTGTCGAGCCTACCAAAATTTCACATTGTAGGTTGCTACCTTAGACAAGATGGCAACTTCAAAATATGTTGAATTGGAGGCAGAAAAATTTCTGCACAAACATATTCAAGGATCTGGTGATGACCCAACAGTTTGTAAGGAATCTTTTCAATTTTATTTTGTTTGCTCAATCAATAGTATAATGGAATTTTCATATGTATGATTTCAATCTTCTGTGAGTTTCAGATACTGCAACACATGAAATCTAGTGGGAAAGAGTATTCGATGCCATAACTAGTAATTTCGAGGTAAAGAATAATTGTTTCATACTTTAGTGAACATTATTTTCCATACAATTGTTGCAATTATTTTTATTATACTTTTCTGCCATCAAATTCGCTTCCATTTTGCTAACTGAACTTGTTTTATTTAGAGCCATGGGGAATGTTATCAACCATGGTGGTCTTGATATTGAAGCTTTGTGGACATCACGCCTTCCTTTGACTGGTGGAACTCATATGGGCTATTCTTCAACTGAACAGTAGGTAGTTACAGAGATATGACTATATGGGTTTTTTTTAATATTTTTTAATATGTTAATCTGTTTGCAAGTTCACACGTTACTCTCTGGATTTTTGTCTACAAGTGAACATGTTATTCTTTATTCTTTGTTTTGCCTCTTTATTTTTCACTATTGATAAAGAGGTGTTTCGTTTGCAAGAAAAAAAATTACATGTTTCATATTTGTTTTTGTCCAGAAATGGTTTGATGCTAAAGAAACTGCATCTTCAAATTTCCAAGAGAATTAAATTTTCTAAAGGAGGTAGGTCACCTTTACTATTATTATTTATATATTTTAATTGATTACTATAATGCATCAGGTTTTATTAAATAACTGAAATGCCAAATGTAGAAGGGCTTCACAAAGATGTTGACCCCAGAGCTAATGAGGCCAGAAGTTCCAATGAAGGCATTATACCATCTGGAAAATCTGGTGCTGGAGGGAAACAAGTATGGTGGCCCAAGGAACCGTATCTGATGGAAGAATCTTTGAGGTTGATTCATTGAAAGATGTAGATAATAGGAGTGTGGAAGAAAATATGGGTACACCTTTTGATTATTCTGTTCAAATAGAAGTGAGAAAGACAGAGGCTGATGGTATGCTGGAAAAAACAAGTGCTCAAACATGCTTGAGCTCTTGATCACATCCGCCTGAGTATTCAATTACAATGGGGGGTTTAAGTGAAAATAATCTTGTTGAGGATCTGGAAAATAGCAATCATCAAGCCACAGCTGGAGCGGGTATAAGCAAGCTGATGAACCCTGAAACAGTTGGCTTGACAAGACTTGGAAGCACAAATGAGGTTTGTAGAGGAAGTCTACTAGTGGTTGCTAGTCAGCATGAGCTGGTAGTTATAGGAAGAATGTGTACCTGCTCAGTTACACATATTTCGGAACAACAGTGGTTTAGGTGGAAGCCTATCTCTGGGACATATGATAAGTACCATGTTGGAATGCCCTCTAGATATCTAGTGTGATCCCAAATCTTGCATCTCATGATGAGTTCTTTTTGCAGAACTTTAACTTAGATAAGTTGAATTATTCTTATTGAATGTCATGGATTTTTATTGTAGGTAATACATTTTCATTTTCATCTTCTATGCTTGGTTAATTCATTTTCATTTTCATTACTTAGCTAATACACATTCATGTTCATTTTCTTAGCTAATTATTGTTTCTGTCATTTACTCACTCAACTTTGTAGTTTTTTTTGTCTACACTCTACTGTACTTAACTCCATACTAGCCATGACATAGATAAAGATGCACCATTTTGTCTTTATTTTCTGGAGTTTTTGTTTTTCCTTTTTCTCTAGTCTTTGTTTCCTACTTTGTACTTAGCAATCTGAACCAACAGTTTCGAGAGTAGGGGCAGTTGAAAAGTATATGATCCATATACTCTGAGAATTCTAGGCAAAGGTGGCATATATTGGGGGATAAAAATTGATTAGGGAGCTTTTTCTATAGAGTTTCAACACAATTTAAACTTCCAAACAGCATGGTCCAAACTGAAATGTTGATTCTCTTTGGGCTTTTAGATTTCCATAGGCATTTGTATAATTGAGTCTCAATAGGAGTTGCAGGGGAGAAATGATGGGTCAACGATTTAACTGTATAAAATCCACTAGGTTCAAGAGACCATGATCTTTTGTCTGAGAAAGAGGTAAGTTGACGTCCGTCAAGGAGACCCATTCGATCTTGGAAAGCTAGAATCTCTTCATCTTTTAGGAGACGTCTAAAAATAATAGACCATGAATTAGTTGTATTATCACAATGTTCAGCTGTTGTACCACTGGGATTATTAGAGATTATGAAAAGGGAGGGAAACCTTTCTTCCAAAGATATTGAACCTAGCCATGGATCTTTCCAAAAGAGTGTTCTTCTGCCATTGCCTATCTTGAAAATAGCCAAGGATTCCACCTTTTGCCATTGATATGCTAATCCGAGGACTTTTTAGACTTAGACGTTTCTTCCCACTTGTGTGCCAATTGGTGACCTTACTTTCATGCATACTTTTAACCACCGAACGGCATAATTCAATCTGTTCAATCATGTACCACCATTCCCATTTTGAAAGTAGTGCCAGATTTTTGTTCTTTAGATTGCCATTTGATACAAAACATTTTTTTTCTTCTTGTTGTTTTTCGACTAATTTTTGTTAGAATTACAGCGTTGTTTCAGCTTGTTATGTATTTCATAGGCTTCAATGGATAGACAAAGGTGGTGGTTTCTAATTTAGTTGTAGTTATAGTATTATGGGTGTTGTTATTTGAAATGTTTTATGAAAGTATCTAGCATGGTTGTTTTTTAGGATAATTATGAGTATTATTTGTTTTCCCTGTCCATTTTTGCTTGCCCTTCATGCTATTGAAGCCGAATTCTATTCAATTATCATTAGTTTTTTGGGTTCCATCGAAGAAAAAAATGATTATAATTTAACCCCATATGATGGGGCGTGCATTTTCTTTTGTTTCTTTAGTGTATTTATAATAAGATCGCTCTGTTGGTTGTATTGTCTGTTTGATTTAGTTAAGGTTGTATTTTTATACATTGTCGTGCTTACCAAAATTTCACATTGTAGGTTGCTACCTTAGACAAGATGGCAACTTCAAAATATGTTGAATTGGAGGCAGAAAAATTTCTGCACAAACATATTCAAGGATCTAGTGATGACCTAACAAAATTAGCTTTTAACCTGTATGTGGTGTGTAAGGAATCTTTTCATTTTTATTTTGATTGCTCAATCAACAGTATAATGGAATTTTCATATGTATGATTTCAATCTTCTGTGAGTTTCAGATACTGCAACACATGAAATCTAGTGGAAAAGAGCATTCGATGCCATAACAAGTAAATTCGAGGTAAAGAATAATTGGTTCATACTTTAGTGAACATTATTTTCCTTACAATTGTTGCAATTATTTTGATTATACTTTCCTGGCATCAAATTCGCTTCCGTTTTGCTAACTGAAACTGTTTTATTTAGAGCCATGGCGACTGTTATCAACGAAGGTGGTCTTGATATTGAAGCTTTGTGGACATAACGCCTTCCTTTGACTGGTGGAACTCAGATGGGCTATTTTTTAACTGAACATTAGGTAGTTACAGTGATATGACTATATGGGTTTTTTTTAATATTTTTAATAAGTTAATCTTGTTTGCAAGTTCACATGTTACTTTCTGGATTTTTGTCTACAAGTGAGCATGTTATTCCTTATTCTTTGTTCTGCCTCTTTATATTTCAATTTTAATAAAGAGGTGTTTCGTTTTCAAAAAAAAAAAAAATTTACATGTTTCATATTTGTTTTTTTTATAGAAATTGTTTGATGCTAAAGAAACTGCATCTTGAAATTGCCATGGGGATTAATTTTGCTAAAGGAGGTAGGTCACCTTTGCTATTATTATTTATATATTTTAATTGATTACTATAATGCATAAGGTTTTATTAAATCACTGAAATGCCAAATGTAGAGGGGCTTCACAAAGATGTTGACCCCAGAGCTAATAAGGCCAGAAGTTCCAATGAAGGCATTATACCATCTGGAAAATTGGGTGCTGCAAGGGAAACAAGTATGGTGGCCCAAGGCGTCGTATCTGATGGAAGAATCTTTGAGGTTGATTCATTAAAAGATGTAGATAATAGGAGTGTGGAACAAAATAAGGGTACACCTTCTGATTATTCTGTTGAAATAGATGGTATGCTGGAATAAACAAGTGCCCAAACATGCTTGAGCTCTGAATCACATCTGTCTGACTTTTCAATTACAATTGGGGGGGGGGGGGCATTAACTGCAAATAATCTTGTTGAGCATCTGGAAAATAGCAATCATCAAGCCACTGCTTGATCGGGTATAAGCAAGCCGATGAAACCTGAAACAGTTGGCTTGATGAGACTTGGAAGCACGAAGGAGGTTTGTAGGGGAAGTCTACCAGTAGTTGCTAGTCAGCATGAATTGGTAGTTGATAGGGCGAATGTGTATCTGCTAAGTTGCACATTGTTTGGAACAATAGTGGTTTAGGTGGAAGCCTATCTCTGGTTCATATGATCAGTACCATGATGTAATGCCCTCTAGCGATCTAGTGTGATCCCAAATCTTGCATCCCATGGTGAGTTTCTTTTGCAGAACTTTGACTCAGATAAGTTGAATTGTTTTTATTGAATGTCATGGATTTTTATTGTTGGTAATACATTTTCATTTTCAACTTCATTACTTAGCTAATTCATTTTCATTTTCATTACTTAGCTAATACACTTTAATTTTCATTTTCATAGCTAATTATTGTTTCTGTCATTTACTCTCTCTACTTTGTAGTTTTTTTGTCTACACCCTCCTGTACTTAACTCCGTACTAGCCATGACATAGATAAAGATACACCATTTTGGCTTATTTTCTGGAGTTTTTGTTATTCCGTTTTCTCTAGTCTTTGTTTCCTACCGGAGTTGATGAGGTCACTAAGGGGTGTAAACCTAGTTGAGATGTCTGGGTGGGACTACATCAATTTTTGAAATTTTGTGATTATGTAACTCTTGTATATTCCTCTAGGACGTTGAGTTATTTATAACTCTTTTATATATTAAGAAAGAATTTCGTTTCCGTTTCAATAAAAATATTCATTTTCATTTTGAACGGATTTTGCCATTTTGTCTTATTTAGTGTTCTGTTTATGGCAGGTTAGGGACTATAATGCTGCGTTGGATTTGGATCTACATTCCATGAAGAAGTTTGTGCTTCGATGCCTAGCGTTCTATCAGGTTGGTTTCTAGATAAATCTAGCGACAACAATTCTGCCCATAATTTGCACGGCCACATTGTAGAAATTGGTGGCGGTTGAACGGTTATGTTGTAGAAATATGCTTCGGTTCACTTTTTTTTCTACCTAGTTAATAAGAAAAAGGGTGAGAGAGTTCTTGGTTTGAAATGTTCGGTTGTCACTATTCTTACTTAGGATAAAGGTAGAACAAGTTTGAGGTAGACATTGATTTAATCATTTCCTTAGAACCCTCGTCTCTAGCTTCACGAAGTATGGTCGCTAGTGTAATGCAAAAAGCTAGCTTGAAAAATTCTTTGTTGAGAGAAAAACTCACTGTTTACAAATAAGGCTTCCAATATAGTGCTGACGTAACAACCAAAGCATCTACCCAAGAGCCAAATGCTTTTTTAAATAAAAGTGTCTACTTGTAGATTAATTAGTCTGTTCGCTTTTAATGTGTGTGGAATAACTTCGAAAAAAATGATATTAGAATAAAAATTTGATTTTTCTTAAGCTCCTTTGACAAATTTAATAATTTGCAGTGTATAATATTTTCTTTTTTTTTTTACGAATTGCAGAAGAAAATCGCTTTGTCCACGGCATCTAAAAGTATTAGTGACTTTTGTTGGTTTGATATTGATGGGGATATTGATCCATGCTTCAAGGTGCAATTCCTTCTTAATTATGTTATCTATTCTTATTATATTTTTAGTTGTACTAAATTATTTCTTCACGTCTTCTTGTCATGCCTTTACCCATTGCCTCCTTATCACCTTTAGACATTGAAGATTTAATCTAGTTTTCCTGGGTTTGCACGTTTCCCTACGTTATGTCGTTTTCCTCACACTTGTACATGCAAATGTGTAGCTATGGTTTAAATTAGCCTAATACAACTTTTCTTTTTTTTCTTTTTTGGATAAACACGTTAATGTTAAGTTAGTAAACGATACATTCTTTTGTTGAGAGTTATTTGCAAATTCCACTTTGAAGTTACTGTGCAGCAGTCCTTAAACTTTTAATTTGTTTGTATTCTTTTCTTAAACTATGAGGAGGGTTCTAATATTTTTTAGTCATAGCAGTTGCAACACAATTGTGTGCATCGTCCTGGACATTGTACGAGGAGGTGGCAAATCCAGCTGCATCGTTATCTTCAGGGCTTGATAATTTCTTCAAAATCTTGCAAGAGTTCTCCATGTAGTTCCTCATCAGCTCCCAATTTCTCCATGGATCTCGTATCAGCTGTTGTGCACATTTTCTTCTTCAGTGGTATATGATAGGTTTATACTCTTATAAATATTTAATTTACAACTTGGATGTCACTTCCATTTGATACAAAACATTTTTCTTCTTCTTGCTGTTTTTCGACTAAATTTTATCAGAATTACTGCGTTTTAACGCTTGTTATGTATTTCATATGCTTCATTGGATAGACAAAGGTGGTGGTTTGTAATTTAGTTGTAGTTATAGTATTATGGGTGTTGTTATTTGAAATGTTTTATGAAAGTATCTCGCATGGTTGTTTTGAAGGATAATTATGAATATTATTTGTTTTCCTATCCATTTTTGCTTGCCCTTCATGCTATTGAAGCCGAATTCTTTTCAATTATCATTAGTTATTTGGCTTCCACCGAAGCAAAAAATGATAGGGCATGCATTTTCCTTTTTTTTTTAGTGTATTTATTTTAAGATCGCTCTGTTGGTTGTATTGTCTGTTTGATTTTGTTAAGGTTGTATTTTTATACGTTGTCGTGCTTACTAAAATTTCACATTGTAGGTTGCTACTTTAGACAAGATGGCAACTTCAAAAAATGTTGTATTGGAGGCAGAAAAATTTCTGCACAAACATATTGAAGGATCTGGTGATGACCCAACAAAATTAATTTTGAACCTGTATGTGGTGTGTCTGGAATCTTTTCATTTTTATTTTGTTTGCTCAATAGACAGTATAATGGAATTTTCATATGTATGATTTCAATCTTTTGTGAGTTTCAGATACTGCAACACATAAAATCTAGTGGGAAGGAGCATTCGATGCCATAACAAGTAATTTCAAGGTAAAGAATAATTGTTCCCTACTTTAGTGAACATTATTTTCCTTACAATTGTTGCATTTATTTTGATTATATTTTCCTGCCATCAAATTTGCTTCTGTTTTGCTAACTGAACCTGTTTTATTTAGAGCGATGGGGATTGTCTTCAACCAACGTGGCTTGATATTGAAGCTTTGAGGGCATCACACCTTCCTTTGACAGGTGGAACTCAGATGTGCTATTCTTCAACTGAACAGTAGATAGTTACAGTAATATGACTAAATGGGGTTTTTTTAAAATATTTTTTTAATAAGTAAATCTGGTTTGTAAGTTCACACGTTACTCTCTGGTTTTCTGTCTACAAGTGAACATGTTATTCTTTATTCTTTGTTCTGCCTCTTTATTTTTCAATATTAATAAAGAGTTGTTTCTTTTTCAAAAAAAAAAGAAAAAAAATACATGTTTCATATTTTCTTTTTTGTCCAGAAATGGTTTGATGCTAAAGAAACTGCATCTTGAAATTGCCATGGGGAATAATTTTCCTAAAGAAG
>JBBPDJ010037044.1:0-11820 GCA_037974625.1 Cucumis cinereus
TTGAAAACCCTTTATTATTTTATTTGGATTAAATTAAAGTATTTGTTTGCTTTGTCTTCGTCTTTTAAAATGGATTTTGATTATTTTTACTTAAATAACGACCTTGGGTTATGGTTGAAAACCTGGGACGTTACACCAACATAGTCTTTACATACATGTGTGCTATCATCGCATTACTAGGAGTCATGTAAAAAAAAACAAGCATTTTATATCTTTGCATACTGAGGCAAGCACAAATACAAAGTCAGTCATATGTTTTGCATGGCATCATTGAATCATGCATTTTCACATGTGTCATGCTCATAAGCAATCCTTCAATTTGTTGTCAACAAAAGTTCAAAAAGAAATTGCATGTTTTATATTTTCATCAAGTCATAATTTTCATAGATGTCACACTCGTTACACAGAAAATAATAATGCTTCAAGCTTTTAAAAAAAAATTATTCCATCATCGTTCTTTCTGGAATTCATGGATCATGTACTATTGTGTGCCTCTTGGAAAAAAAACAATCGTTTTTGTTATGGATCATTGAATCATATCATTTTCACGAATGTCATGCTCATGAGATATTAATCTTTTAATTGACATATACGTGAATGAAATATACATTTTATATCAAAAAAGAAGTTGCATGTTTTTATCAAGTCATAATTTGCACATTTATTATGCTAGCCACAATTAGAATGATATTTTTCAAGCTTTCCAAAGATCATTTCATTATATTCTTTGTTGGAAATTTTAATCATGTGCTATTGCATGCGCTTCAAAAAGAAAAAAACTCGACTCAAGATCGAGGTTGAACTATTGCCAAGCAAGATCAATTCCATTGTTATTAAATTTAACCTAATCCAAGATTATGGTTGAAGTCTACCCCATTTCCAGGTTCATCAAATTTGACGTATCCCCAGATTTGTTTTAACATTTGGTGAAGTATTCAACTCAAGATTTAAGCATATGCCAAGTTTGTTTAAATGAACCAAACCTTATCCAAGATCGAGGTACGAATCAAGCAAGATCAATTGATTTTGGGTTGAAGCATATCCTAAGCCTAGGTTCGTTAAATCTAACAAATTTCAAGATTGAAGTGGAAATCTTTCCAAACATGAGGCAGTTTTAAAATTTGGTTAAATTTTACCTTTGTCCTCCAATTATTACTTTCGATGAAGAAGTTCATGTTCATCTATGGCCCTTAGTGCATACCTAGCCTTAGAGCTAAGGTCTTTTCAAATTTTGGTTAAATCGAACCCATTCCTGGAGTTGAGGTTGAAGCCTGTCTATTAGGTCCAATATCAATCATACCTAGTCCTAGAGTTAAGATCTTTTCAAATTTTGGTTAAATCGAGTCCAGTTCTGAAGCTAAGGTCGAAGCCTGTCCATCAGGTCTATTATTTATCAAACCTAACCCTGGAGCTAAGGTTGATATTCTCTGAAATTTGGTTAAATCGAGCCCAGTTCTTAAGCTGAAGTCGAAGCCTGTCCACCAGGTCCATTATTTATCAAACCTAGTCTTGGAGCTAAGGTTGATATTCTCTGAAATTTGGTTAAATCGAGTCCAGCTCTGAAGTTGAGGTCGAAGCCTGCCTATCAGGTCCATTATTTATCAAACTTAATCCTAGAGCTAAGGTTGATGTTTTCTCAAATTTGGTTAAATCGAACCCGGTTTTGGTGTTGAGGTCGAAACCTGTTTATCAGGTCCAATTTCTATCAAACTTAGCCCTAAAGCTAAGGTCTTCCTTAATTTTGTTTTAATCTAACTCAATCCTAGAGCTGAGGTCGAAGCCTGTCTATCAGGTCCAATTTCTATAATACCAAGCCCTAGAGCTAAGGTTTCAAATTTTGATTGAATCGAACCCAGTCCTAGAGCTGAGGTCGAAGCCAGCCTATCAGATCCAATATCTTAGCCCTAGAGCTAAGATCTTCCTAAATTTTGGTTAAATCAAAACAAGTCCTGGAGCTGAGGTCGAAGTTGATGGATTTTTTGTCCTAAAACTTGTAGATAGTAAATATAATCCGTTGACCGTTATTATTTCAATTTCAATAAATAGTTATTGATTATTTTTGTCTAATTAAACTAAATCCAATAAACTAACATCCTAAGCTATTTTATGAGTCTTGAACTGTATATGTGGACATACCGGGATCAATGTTCGAGATACACCTTAAAGGATCTATAGTATAAGGATAAGGTTGGGTACCTTATCCTGGTAACACTATGTAGACGGTCCACTTTGTATTTGATACAAACACAATGATCCAACGTGTTTGTGTAGATGAAACGCTTGTGGAGGTATCCTATGCAATGAGTTTACATAAGACTGGACCACGAAATAGTAACCACTAAATGTAACCCTGTTGACTAGTTAGGTTTCTATTTCAAATAGGATGACCTAAGCAACTTAGTCTTAATCTTGAGTGTATTATGAACTCATGTTCACGAGAAATTGTCATTTGATTTATATGGGTGAGAGTGACCAGTTTGCCGACTGAATAGGCCTACTAGTTTGCCGAGTGGAGAGCTGGAAACATAATCACATAAGATAGAATTCACTCCTTCTCGATTTTAGGGTAAGCAGATGAGTGTTCCCTTAATTGGTGTCTCTAAAACTTGAACAAAGGGTCCTACCCTCTCTATGACACAACAGGTATTTCTGCTTATTGGTTGGACCATAAGCAGGTTCTTCATTAGAGGAGCAATAGTATTTAAGGACTAAGAGGTAATCCGGGGGTAAAACTGTAATTTGACCCAGCTGGGGTTACGAGCACATATGAAGGACTAACTTGCTGTTATTGGTCTACAACCGTGGACAGAAATATATCTACAATGAAAAGAGTTCAGCTGTGAGTCTTTAGTGAAGTGTACACACAGTTAACGAATATTGATTAATGTGGTTAATGAGTTTAGCCAATTAATCTCATATCGTTGTAGCTTCTAATCTGTAGGTCCATGAGATCCCTTTTCTAGCTCGTAAAGGGTAATGAGGTTAATATATCTTGGATATATTTTGAAATGTTCATATTAATTTAGGGAATCAATATAATTTATGGTGATACATTATAATCTAAAGTTTATATTTTAATTAGATTTTATAATATAAATTTTATTTTGGACATGATTCAAAATTAATTAATGAGAAAATAAAATATTTGAATAAGTTCAAATATTGATTTAATGTGAATTAAGTTCATATTAAAACTATAGATTAAACTTAATGAGTATATGATACACATTAAATCTATAGGTTATGAGAGGATTTAATATTCGAATGTGATTCAAATATGAATTAAATTAAATATAATATATGTAATTTAAAAATTAATTAATTAGAGAATTAATTAATAGTTTAGTTTAATTGGACTTAATTAAATTTGATTTAATTAAATTAAAACTATAGGTTATATGAGAGATATTCATTTAAATATGATTTAAATAAAATATTGAGTTAAATATGATTTAATTAATTTTAATTTAATTTAATTTGTTGATTAATTAATTTAATTTAATTAAAATTAAATAACTCCCTTATGGGAGTTATTTTTTGGAAAACGTGGAATGCTCCCACGTTTTTTCAAATTTTCTCTAACCCTCCATTCTTCATCCTTAAGAAGGAGAAGGCAGAACATATCAGTGAAGGTGCTTGAAACAACCTACGTCTAAATTGCGAAGGTCTGTAGAGAAATTTCTCTCTATTTTTCTCCAAAATTTCCAAAGTAAATCTCAATTGATTCCCACAAGTCAAACTTCCATTATTCAAAGAATAGAAGATTTCAGAGACTACAACGAGGGTGAGTATTTTTTTCTTTTTTCTCTCTGTAATTTTGTTTATGAAAAGCATGCTTAACCTATTTTAATTTAGTAAAATGTTTCTGTAAATTTTTTCAATGTATGGTATTTTAAATTTTCCCAAATTAAAATTGTGAATCGTCTTGTAAGTCTTCTGCTGTGAAGGGTTCTTATCCCTTCAGAGTCCAATTTCTTAGCCCTAGAGCTGAGATCTTCCCAAATTTTGGATAAATCGAACCCAGTCCTAGAGCTGAGGTCGAAGCCTATCTATCAGATCCAATTTCTATCAAACCTACCTCTAAAGCTAAGATCTTCCGAAACTTTTTTAAAATTGAACTCAATCCAGAGCTGAGGTCGAAGCTTGTGTATCAGATCCAATTTCTATTAAATTTAGCCCTGTAGCTAAGATCTTCTCAAATTTTGGTTAAATCGAATCAAGTCCTGGAGCTAAGGTCGAAGTCTGTCTATCAAATCTAATTTTTTAGCCTTAGAGCTAAGATCTTCCCAAATTTTGGTTAAATAGAACCCAGTTCTGAAGCTGTGGTCGAAACCTGTCTATCAATTTCTATCAAACTTAGCTCTAAAGCTAAGGTCTTCCTAAATTTTGTTTAAATTGAACTTAGTCCTAGAGCTGAGGTCGAAGTCTGTCTATCAGGTCCAATTTCTAGAATACCTAGTCCTAGAGCTAAGGTCTTTCCAATTTTTGGTTAAATTGAAGCCAGTCCTAGAGCTGAGGTCGAAGCCTGTCTATCAGGTCCAATTTCTATCAAACCTAGCTTTAGAGCTAAGGCTTCCCAAAATTTGGTTAAATCAAATCCAGTCCTAGAGCTGAGGTCAAAGCCTGTCTATCAGGTCCAATTTCTATCAAATGTAGCACTAGAGCTATCGTCTTCTCAAATTTTTGTTAAATCGAATCTAATTCTTGAGCTGAGGTCGAAACCTATCTATAAGGTCCAATTTCTATCAAACATAGCCCTAGAGCTACCATCTTCTCAAATTTTTATTAAATCGAACCCAATCCTAGAACTGAGGTCGAAACTTGTCTATCAGGTCCAGTTTCAAACCTAGCCCTGGAGCTAAGGTTGATATCTTCAAATTTTTGGTTAAATTGAACCTTGCCTTGGAGCTGAGGTCGAAGTATGTCTATCGGTCCAATTTTCTATCAAACTTAGCTCTAAAGCTAAGGCTTCTCAAATTTTGGTTAAATCGCCAGTCCTTGAGTTGAGGTCAAAGCCTATCTATCAGGTTCAATTTCTATCAAACGTAGCCCTAGAGCTACCGTCTTCTCAAATTTTGGTTAAATCGAATCCAGTCCTAGAGTTGAGGTCGAAACCTGTATATAAGATCCAGTTTCTATTAAACCTAGCCCTAGAGCTAAAACTGATGCCTTCAATTTTTTAGTTAAAAGTCGAACCCAACCCTAGAGCTGAAATCAAAGCCTATCTATTAGGTCTAATATCTTTCAAACCTAGTCCTAGAGCTAAGGTCTTCCCAAATTTTGGTTAAATCGAAACCAATCTTGGAGCTGAGGTCGAAGCATGTTTATCAGATCAAATATTTATCAAACCTAATCATGGAGCAAGGTTGATGTCTTGTCAAATTTTGGTCAAATCAAACTCAGCCGTAGAACTGAAGTCAAATATTCTATCTATCATGTCCAAGGCGTTTCTAACCCAACCCTACAGCTGAGATTGAAGTCCTTGTTCAAGTGATAGTTTGACTTTCTTAAAAATAAAAAAATTATTTCGGCCTAAATACTTTAACTTTGCCTTTGTCCACCTTTAAATACTTTCATGATGTACAAAGGGGGCAAGTTGTTGATATTGTATTTTGTCCGACTTATTTTTTTATTTTTTATTTTTTTATTTTATTATATTCTCAATTTTCATAATTTTCCTTTAAAAAATACAAGAAAACTAAAATTTAATTTGAATTTAAAATCATTTTCTTGAAAAATATATATAAAAAAAATTCACTAATTTTTCATTTTATTATTCTCCCTCCTTACTTCCCCATCACGTATTCTTCTCCCCTATTTTTTTCTCTAACTTCTCTATCTCTCACACTCTCTTTCCACAACTTATCCCACTACCCCCTCACTTCCACGTTTTCTTCCTTTCATAACGAATTTTTTTCCACAACTTCTTCCACGATACTTTCACGTTTTCTTACTCCCATAAGGATTTTGTTTCTCTTCCATTGGGACACAGAAGGACAGATCTTTCTTTCGAGAGTCAGGCTCCTCAATTTCACTCTCACCACTCATCACGTTAACTCCAAAAAAAAAAAAAAACCTAAAAAAGAACTATTTTTTCCCTTTCATTTTTACAGAGATAAAGTGAGGAAGGATAATTTTTCTTTTCTACAGAAGATATGAGACTCAAAGCAGAAGAAGGAAGGTATCTCCTTCATTTTTTTTCTCTAATTTTACTGCTCGTCATTTTTTCCCTCTAATTTTAGAGTTCTTCATCCTTAGGAGCCTCCTTAATTTCATATTAGAAAAATTGGGTGAAATTTTTAATTTTTTTTCTCTTTTACTGTATTGGGATAAAATTTTCTATTTTTTTTCTTGTTCAAATCTCTTTTAATTATTAAAGAAAAAAGATATATAAAATCTTCTATTAAAATTTGTTTCTTTCAAAAAACAAATCTCTTTTTCCTTTCATCGTTCATTTTCTCCTCCTTGACCTCCAAAGAAAATCAAATCTCATTTTAATGGATAGAGAAAATTCAAGATCTTTCCAATTTACAAATTATCGCAACTGGGTTCTTTGAAATTATCTACCATTTAATCATTGTGATTTTTTTAATATTTTATTTTTCACTCATATGTTTACAGTAAGTTTCAATAACAATATTTATTTTGTTCTTTTCCTTTGTAACTCTCTAAATTATTTATCATGTAATTAATTATTGTGGTATAATTGGTTTGTTGGATTTGTGCTGTCAATTTGAGCATGAATTTAGTGTGCTATCATATTACTATTATTGTTGTTATTATTATTATAAAAAAAAGTTTCACAAAGTATTTCATAAGTTGAAAATTGAAGTAATTAATAATTGGTTTTAGGGTGGAGTAGTGTTCTCTTTATGGTTTTTTGGCTAAAATTCCATAAATACATGCAATGGCTAACCAAAATTAAATTTGAGAATTAGTAGTGTCATTTTTGTGAATTATTCTAACCCATAGTTGATGAATTGTTTATTAAAAAAATACATAAAAAAGGTAGTATTTGGGTTTTATTATTAAAAAACCATAAATATATGAAACATGTCTAATTTAAAATTCTAAATTTGAAATCATCTGCATAAAATTAATATTTGAATTTCAACAATCAATAACAATATTTTTAAATTAAAATGAGACTGAGTAGTGTTCTTTTTTAGAATTTATCAATTCATTAAATACATGAAAATTTTCATTCAAACACTACCGACAGAGATTTAAAACATTAAAGTTGATGCTATAATATTCTTGAGGTGTGAAAATTATTTTGGAAATTCAAAATAAATTTTCATTTTTATTAATGGATCTGATGTCACCATAATTATTAGTTCGTGTTTTATTTCTAAAATGTGAATTAGTAAACCTGAGACATTTAAAAATAAAGCAAAATAAAACTTTGTGGACCTTAATAATTTTCTGGACTGAATAATAATAGATTAAATTTGGTAACCGTTTTTACGGGTGTTGTAGGGGGCTAACACCTTCCCTATACAAAAATGACTCTCGAACTCATCACTGAATTTACGTAGACTAATATTTTTTATTTAGGGGACAAATTACGTCTTTAATATGATTGGTGGTAACTCCAAAATTATTTATTTTAAGTGATCCTTAAAAGAGAACGTCGTCCACTTCACATCGCGATCACGTTGTGACAGTAATCATTGTTATTCGAGTTTATGATTTTTCATAGCTTTTTTTAAAATTATAGAAAAATCTATATTTAAAATTTTTTTTTTTATTTGCACAATACTAATGTAATGAGAAATTTTCATAGCATTAAAATGGGTTATCATTGAGTTTTATTAGTCGTGAAAAAATGCTATAGAAAGATATAGATTTCCTAATCTTACTGTAGTACGTAGTTGGTACTATATATAGTAGTTGACTTTTAATAGCATCTTTTTATCTACGTATGAATCATTTTCAAATCATAAATCGTTTTTATAGGATAAGTAACAATTGTTTCAAAATGTTCTTGTAAAATCATCTTCAATTTTATAAATCTTTAATGCTTAGACATTTCTTTTTTTTTCTAGAGGTGTGTTGCGATGCTACCTATGGCATCTCAATGCCCACAATACACTAAAAACGGTCATGTGACCTTAGTACAATAGTGTCTTGATGCTATCACTAGTGTCTTTATGCTATGAAAATGGAAGAAAAAATCATGCGGGTAGTTGATGGCATTTTCGAAGTTTTGAGACACATTTTGATGCTATGTTGCCCAATTTTTGGAGGCCAATTGGGAGGAAAATGTCTCAATCGATTTCTATTGGGTCTTGGGATAGAGTATATTGATCTCGAGAGCTGAATAAGAGATTTAAACTCGAGATCATAAATTCACAACTGAAGCAAGGGTGACGATATGTGTTAAGAACTCTTTCATTTCCTAATTTATATTTGTAACTCTTTTAGACTTTTTGAATGTGTTTTTAGTTGTCTCCTGATATTGAGTGACTAAACGCATATTTTAGTCTTTTATTTATTGGCTAGAGAATAATTTACTCTTAATTTAAGTACATCAAATACATAACTATGTCTAAACTCTTACAGTAAAATGGTTCATTTGTATATAAAAAATATTCTTAAAAACAAACATGGTTATCTAAGAATATCGAACATTTGTAATTTCGAACATCTAAATATTTTAGTTAAATCTACATTTTTTTCAAAAAAAAAAAAAAATGCAACGACTCTGTATACTCCCTAAGAGGTAATTTGGGGCATTGAGTTAGTTATTAGTATTATAGCATATGTTATTAATGTAATATCCTAAAATTTGAGATAATTTTAGTTTAATTATCTTAAATTAACTAAGTAAGAGTTGGATTATATGAGTTAGAGATATTAAATATTTAATTTCGAGTTGTCGACGCTGCGAGCCGCGCACATCTTCTCCACGTCGTGCAAGATTCGCGTTGGATCTACCTCCCTCTGACTACGAGTCGCCGACGCCGCCCACCTCACGCTTTGATGATGTTTGCGCCGCACAAGATCTACGTCAGATCCGTGCGCTACTAGCACTCCAACGCCATCGCCTTCATCTGCGTTAGGTTGTCGCGTCGAGGTCGTCTGCAAGCCGTCTATGCTTACCGCTGCGAACTCGATGTCGTCGTTGTGTTGCAAACCTGTGTCGCCGCTGCGAGCCCAAAGTCGCTACCTTCTCAGATCCATTCGTTGATGTTACATTTTTTGTGGTGAGTTTGGTAAATTGTTTGGAGGAATTAATTTGGATTTTTAGATACCCATTAAACGTTTATGTGGGGAATTTTCTTGGACTGATTAGGGTGTTACTGTTGTTTGAAGGACGAATTGAAAGAGTAAACTGGAGCGTCACCGAAAATTTATTTGTAGGCATCAGACGATCGTTGGGTAAGTTTTGGTTAAAGGTGTTGAGGTTGTTTTTTATCAATAATTTCTTTGAAATTTATTGATTTTATTGTGGTATCTAGGACGATTTTGAGGAGATACTTGTGCAAGACAAGGCTTCATTCGATAATTGAGGTAAGAGACACTCCTATTGGACTCATGACTGTAGGTAACATAAGATTATTGAAAATTTGTAACTTGACTGGTTGTGTGATGAAATGTCATCTTGTGATTAATTGACTTGGTGGCACCTATGCATGTCATATGTTTTGAGTTGGTTGAGTATGAAGTATTATATTGATTATGGTCTGTTTGTTGTATCGATCTGTGTGACATTGTCAGTGAGACCGAGTTGACCTATGTGATGTTGCTTGTTGCATTTTATGGTTGTTGTCGGAAAACTGTAAACATGACCAATATGCAATGTGGGTGGAATGGTGTATGCTACTATTATGCATGTGTTAGACGGATATTATGATTTGGATTTTAGTAGTTGTTAATTCTACTTTTAGCCATATCACACCTCGTATATGGGATCGCGGATTTGCTAGGGTGATTCTTGCATTGGGTTGATATGGGCGTTCCTACCGAGTCATTAGAATGTGTGGCACAAGGGGTAGATCTAGTAGGACGTTAACGTTTACTTAGTGGAACCGATGGTATGTTTTATGTGATAAACTAACTATTTAGGACTTATGTGATAAGGTGTTGGTTATGACTTATGTGATATGTCAAGATGTGTGGTATTGAGGTATGGTTTATCTGATAAGCAAACGGTTACGCCTTATGTGGTAAGTTGAGTTGGGTGGTATTGCTAGTGTGACTGAATTAACCTTTGAATTATTGCTTGTTTTGCTTTTATGGTTTGTTATGGAGAAACTGTAAAGCATGGCACATATGGAGTGAGGATTGACTAGTTAACTGTTAGTATGGGTTATGTGTTGAGATAACCGAACAGACTAACTCATGAGTTTGCGATTGTGGAGGAGATAACTATGTTGAGATGGACTGAAGGGTTATATGACGATCCGTTAGGAGATGTCATTATGGGAAAAACCTATAAGTTTGGGTGCTATTATGTCTTGGATAAACCATAAGGTGGGTTAAAGAGGTAATGTGGTTGTAATGTTGGACGTCTAGGTTCGATCGGAGAGCTTATGTTGTCTGCGTAGCTGCGAGATCTTAATTTGAGGTAAGGGGTTCCCTCTTGTCTTACGCGTTAACATTTTGAAATGTATGATTGTTAAGTTGATGTGATAATTGTGTGTTACTCTTAGGTGACATGGTTTACATCCGAAAATTTAGGGTCGTGTGTGGTCACTTTTGAGGTTACTAATGTATGTAGTATCTTTAGAAAATATTGTTGTGTGTGAATGATTATGGATTTCATAACTTAACTGTATTGTTGTTATGCATAACGACTAGAACAATGATACCTATGTTATATATGTTGTGTTGACTTTGTAACATAAGATGTAGTTATTGTTATGCATAATGTTTAGGACAATGATACCTATGTTATATATGTTGTGTGGACTTTGTAACATAGGGTGTAGTTATTGTTATGCATAATGTTTGGGACAATGATACCTATGTTAAATATGTTGTGTGGACTTTGTAACATAGGGTAAAGTTGTCTCCATGCATAATGATTGGCGTTATACTACTAATGTTATATATGTTGTGTTGACTTTATAACGTGTAGTATAGTTATTGTTATTATGCACAAAGACTGACACGATGCTACCTAGGTTATATATGTTGTATGGAATTTATATCTTAAGGTATAGCCATCTTTGTGCATATTGATTAGCATGTGTGTGGTACTTTGTTTTATGACTGTGTAGAACATAAAAGTATGACTACTGGTTGGCGTTGTATGTTGAACTAGGGTAGGCATTGTTTTCGTTTATGGGTCATTTGTCGTACTCTGTAGTGAGACGAGTTCGCTACTGTGTGGCACGCGGCCCGATGATACACTAGACTGTTTTGCATGTGTTCTCACAGGTTCCTAGGTTGACCATTGCGTTTTGGCTGATATAGGCTTTTCTTGTGGATCGTTATTACTGTGTGAAACATAGTACTGACATAATGAGGAATCAACAACTACCTAGTGGGGCCAGTAGAGAGAGTCCCTTACTGAGTATATTTATATACTCACCCTTCCGTGTGTTTTGTTTTTAAGGCAAAGGTAAAAGGAGACTGGCGAGGGACAAAAGGAATATGTGACTTATGCACATTGGGACTATAGGACCAGATGTTTCCGCTATAGTTTTGAACAGTTTTCATGTTTAGTTTGTTGGCTTTTTGGCCCTTAATCTCAAATTAATTAATTTTAATTAATTAATTAATTAGTGTTTTAATGATAACAAATCTAAATCTTTTTATTGACAATTTTATTATTTTGAATAGTTCATAGTGTAGAGCTCGGAACAATGA
>JBBPDJ010037045.1:0-11802 GCA_037974625.1 Cucumis cinereus
AATATATGTCGCTAATAGTATACATTTAGTGACGTATGTACGATGTCGCTGTAAAAATTAATTAGTGACGAACAATAAAGTGGAGTTTTAGCGACGCATTTATGTCACTAAAAGTATAGTTTTAGCGACGCGAAAGCATTACATCGCTAAAACTTTTAGCTACGCGGATACAGCAACAGGCCTAGCGACGCGGGAGGTTGCGTCGCTAATACTTTTAGCGACGGTTTTTGGACTTTTAGTGACGTTTTCGATGTGCCACTAAAAACTGAATTTCTTGTAGTGAAACAAAATTGATTACTAATCACTTGAACCAAACTAAGAAGCAGGACATTTAGAACAATGATCATCAACTTTCATTACCAACGTAACTCTATTATAAATCCAGTTAAACATACAACTTATTGATTGGACATCAATTTAAGGATCCATCAATATATTAAACACAACAATATTGAACAACATTCAAGAACACATCCATAGAAAAAGACTATGCATTAATCTAAATCCATAAAAAAGTTTATCAACAACGTAGAACTAAAATGTTTGTCTCACTTATCGATGCTACGAACATATTCTCATTACATTGCAACAACCATGTAAAATTACAAAGAATAAATAGAATAACAACTCTCAAACCACCCCATCATCGAAGTATGTACGTCAATCTCACATTGATTCGCACGAGGATCTTGAACAACTTGTAAAATGAACCTCTAAATCTCTCCATCTCTTCTTAAGCTAAAACACTCACTAAAGCTCTATAACTTTTTGTGTGGTGTAATTTGTTAATTTGGCAATTCAAAATTGTAGAACATTTATAGAAGAAATTTTCCAAAAGCATAAAATTCTTTCCCAAAAAAAAAAAAAAAAAAAACTTGCATCGCGAAACTACAACTTATCAGTCATTGTTGGAACTGGTATTGCGAACAATGCGTTGAAATAGAAGTTAGGTGTCTGAATCTGAATGCCTAAGACAGAACGTTGGACATAAATTGAATGCTTGAAAAAATTTAGTCACTTGGTGGAAATTTAACCCGGTAAACTTAAATGCCTGGAATGAGAATGCGTTCAGATGAGCGCATAGTGATAGACGCCTCGACCTTATTGCTTGAATGTCACCACCTTGAATTTGGACGCCTAAGGTATGTGACCAAAATTTGCAAAACAAAACCTTGTTTGAGAAAAGCCTGAGTCACAGACGACGCTCTCTTTAAGACGTTTCACGACTTTGCTCGAAATGCAAACAATTTTGATAATGCCACGTCGTCTCAAGATAAAACAACCAAAACTCAATCGAAGCTGCACCGAAACCGATCGAAATACAAAACATACTTTGATTTTAGCTCAAGAACAAAGCAGAGAGAAAGAAGATGGAGGGAACCTTGTGAGAAATGTATTTTCGGATCTTTGTAAAATGAGCAATGGAAAGACCTTTATATAGATGTTGGTTTGTAACGTTCCAATGGTCACAAAATGAAAATGTAACATCTCAACGTGTATGAAATCTCAACGCCTTAAAGGACTAAAGAATTTGATAAGGAAACATTTTTATAAGGAAATGATTTTTGTTTCAAAAATAAAATTGTTGAATATTTAGATAAGGAAAAACGTTTTTTAAGATAAATAAATATTTTATTCCTCACTTCACCTCATCCCTGCCCGACTAGACGACTCGTGAAGATACCAACAAATCTACATTGTCTATATCCTCACCCCGCTTAAAACATGGGCATCGCTTGGGGCCTATAAAGATTCTTCCACATTGCAATCTAAGCAATATGGAAATCTCAACTTGGAATAAAATATTAATATAATTTTTTTGAACAACATTTTTCTCTAACAATTCCTCATTTGAAATATTTTACTGACAATCATGTTCATTAAAGCTTTTAGCGTACAATCTCGCCTTGCTTATGAATATTGTAGAAGGGTGTCACGTTCGGGTTTTATTTCTAAGGTACAAATTAAAAGAGGATTAGTGAATTTTGCACTTACCTCTTTGAAGACATCGTTTAAATTGTTTATATTTTGCTCCTTACTCCATTCAGAGACCACTTCAACCGAATGTGGTCATTTATTTTTTTTTGGATAGAAGCAGTTTTGCTAGAATTTTATATTTCAATTAAAGAAAGAAATTCCTTTGTAATAGAGAGAGAGATTAAAAATTGTGAAGGGAATGATAGTATAAGACGAGAGACTTCTTGTACCTTTAAAATAGAGAGCATCTCTGATGATTGAAAACCTTGAATAAAAGGATAGAAGCAGTTTAACAGCTAGAATTTTATATTTCAATTAAAGAAATAAATTCCTTTGTAATTGAGAGAGAGATTAAAAACTGTGAAGGAAATGATAGTATAAGACGAGAGACTTCTTGTACCTCTAAAATAGAGAGCATCTCTGATGATTGAAAACCTTGAATAAAAGACCATCAATGGTTGATCTTCCTTAGTAGATGTAGACTTTCTCTTGGCCCAAACCACTTAACTCAGTGTGTATCTTCTTCTTCTCTAAATCTCTGTTAGAAAGAAATTTTGGAGGTTGGTGGAAATTTGGAGGAGAGGATTAAGGAAAAGAAGCTACTTGTGTTATTAGGCACTTCTAATTTTGTTGCTTTGCTTGATACATATGGTAGAACACCACTCCTATTTATACTAGTTGGCACTCCTAAATTTTACAGCTAGGATTTTGCCAACACATTTTCCATCTAATGGTTATAAATCATTCTCTAGAATATTCTTTACAATTACACTCATTTCTCCTATTTTCTAGAAACTTCTAAATATCTCCTACAATTAATTTATCTAGAATAATCTAGTAATTACTTCTACAAATTGGGCTTTTATTTGTGCTAGGCCAAAATATTATTAACTCAAAATCAAGTTTATATTTCAACACCCCCTCTTAAACATGATTTTGTTACTCCGAGAAAATCTCTCAATCTTGTGAAGTTTTCTTTCGACTTGAGCAGCATGAGCAAATACCTCATCATAATCTATACCAACTCTTTCACTATAGCCTTTTGCTACTAATCTTACCTTGTATCTTTCATTTCCTCCTCTTGCATTCTTCTTGACTTTATAAACCCATTTCACACCAATCCCCTTGTGATCTTTTGGAAGTGAGACTAGCTACCATGTGTCATTCTTCTTGATTGCATATAATCTCTTCATCCATAGCGACTTTTCAATTTTGATTCATCATAGCTTCTTGGAAGTTCATAGGCTCATAGTCGGGAAGAAGACAAAACAAAGAGAGGTTATCTTGATTTTATGTTACCTCATAGAGTTCTTGTAGGCTTCGGAAGCGTTGAACACTTTCACTTGAGCTTTTGACTTCTTAAGAATTTGAAGTTGGCGAAGGTGGTGGCATAGAAGGCTTCTCTCTTGTTTTTACTGTAATTGTTTGCTCCATATCATTTTCTTCGAAGTACGCAAGAAGTTGTAGTCTTCGACATGTTGTCCCCAATCCCATTCTCCTTGTTCATAAAATACTACATCTCGACTTAGGATTGTCTTATTCGCATCTAGGTTGTAGAGCTTGTTCCTTTGGTATTGAAATCATAACCGATGAAGATGTATTTCTCACTTTTATCATCCAACTTACTTCTCTTTGCATCTGGTATATGCACTTGAGCAATGCTCCCAAAGACTCTGAGATGGAAAATTCTAGGTTTCCTTCCACTCCATGCTTCTTATGGTGTTTTTTCAGATACACTTCTTGTCGGAGATTGGTTGGATAGGTAGACTGCACATGTTACTGCTTCTGTCAAAAACTCTTTTGACAAATTTTTGCTTTTAAGCATACTTCTTGTCATGTCCAAAATTGTTCTGTTCTTTCTTTCTGATACTCCATTTTGTTGAGGGGATCCCATGGTCTTCACAATATTTTTGGAATTCATTTAATGTGAATTCTCCTCCGCGATAAGATCTTACAGCCTTGATCACAAGACCACTTTCTTTCTCAACCAGGGATTTAAACTTCTTGAAATTCTCGAACAGTTCTGATCTATACTTCAAGAAATACACCCATGTTTTTCTTGAGAAATCATCAATGAATAGAATAAAATAGTTACTCTTACGAAGAAAGCTTCGCTTGATCAGTTCGCACACATTTGTATGTATGAGTTCTAAAGGTCTTTCAACTCTTGAGTTTGACTCC
Source organism: Cucumis cinereus (assembly GCA_037974625.1). NCBI lineage: Eukaryota > Viridiplantae > Streptophyta > Magnoliopsida > Cucurbitales > Cucurbitaceae > Cucumis > Cucumis cinereus. The sequence continues at coordinate 4,159 of JBBPDJ010037045.1, forward strand.
TTTGGAAAAATTTCTTGAATTTTTTTCCAAGTAGACATCTGTTGCTTACTTGATCGGGGTTGGCTTATGCAGTATAGTCCTTTCACCAAGCTATTTTTGGAGAGTGACTCTAACCCTCCTTAATTGAGACACTCATATTGAAGATGCCAAAGCCAAGATGCTCAAATCGAAAATGCCAAAGCCAAGGTGCAATTTCATTTTGAATGTTGAGCACAAACATCCTATTTTTTGTCATTGAAACCTTAACAATCAAATTACTTGCATTATCTCTTATTCAAAGGTTATTGTCTTTTAATTGAATGTCATAACTTTTCTCTAAGAGTTGGCCCAAACTCAAGATATTACTCTTCATATTTGGCACATTATAGACATTTGAGATAAGTTTGTGCTCACCATTCTTTAATCGGATGAGAATGTTACCTCTTCCTTTTACTTCTACCTTGGATTCATGTCAAATGCTACATTGCCGCTCACCGATTCATCAAGCTCTACGAACATGCTTTTTACTCCACCCATATGGGTGTTTGTCCCGTTGTCTAGGTACCATGCTTTATCTTTGCTCCATTCATTATTTGTGCAAGCCATCAACAAGGTGCCACATTCTTGACTTAGATCTTCAATGTAGTTTGCCTTCTCTTCAACTCTATTGTTACTAGGAGCTCTTCATTTGGATGCATAGTGACCAAACTTTTGACAATTATAACATTTAATGTTTGATTTATCATACCTTGATCGTGATTTGCCTTATCCACGACCTTTTGTTGAGTTTACTGATCCTCTTTGGTAGTTATTGTTGTTGTATTCATTGGACCTCCAACCATGTCCTTGTCCTTGTCCTCTTCCTCGTCCTCGATATCTACCACATTCTCTTCCTTGTTCACTTCTATTATTGGGACTAACTTCTTCACTGGTAGAGTCAACTCGTAATGTGAGCAATTGATCCTCGATTTCTTCCTTCTTCTTTTTCTTTTCTTTTTATGCTTGTAGCGAACCATGAGTTGCTCAATAGTCATGTCCTCCAGATCTTTTGTTTCTTAGATTATGGCAACAATATGTCCAAACTTTGAATCTAACGATCTTAATATTTTCTCCATTGTTTTAACTTCATTAATCATTTCCTAATTTCTTTTATGTTGATTGGTGACAGTTAAAACTCTAGAAAAATAATCTGAGATGGCTTCCCCTTCTTTCATATGCAAAGTTTCAAACTCAGCTCTTAGAGTTTGAAGACGTACCTTTCTAACAGGATCCTCTTCGTTGTACGATGTTTGAAGCTTCTCCCATGCTACTTTTGTCATCTTTGCTTCTGCAACTTTCTCGAATTCATCGCCATCTAATCCTTGATAGATTAGATAGAGAGTCTTCTTGTCTCTCTTTCTTGAATGTCTCAAAGTATCTCCTTGGGCTTGAGAAAAAAGCACCATCATTCTCTGGTTCGTCGTATCATTTCTCTAGATCTCCCACACATCTTGTGAACTAAAGAGAGCTTTCATCTTAATACTCCAATTATCATAGTTGCTCTTGTTGAGCATTGAGACTTGAAATGGAACCATGCTATTGCTTGCCATCTTTTTGAAAAAAACAAGGATCTTTAAGCTCTGATACCACTTTGTTGGAAAGAAATTTTGGAGGTTGGAGGAAATTTGGGGGAGAAGATTAAGGAAATGAGATTACTTGTGTTATTAGACACTTCTAATTTATTTATTTATTTTTGCTTTGTTTGATACAAATGGTACAACCACACTCCTATTTATACTAGTTGACATCCCTAAATGTATGGCTAGGATTTTGCCAACACATTTTTCATCTAATGGTCACAAATCATTCTCTAGAAGATTCCTTACAATTACACTCCTTTCTCTTATTTTCTAGATACTTCTAAATATCTCCTACAATTAATTTATCTAGAATAATCTAGTAATTACTTCTACAAATTGAACTTTTATTTGAGTTAGGCCAAAATATTATTAAATCAAAATCAAGTTTATATTTCAACAATCTCTCAATCATACCTTCATCTTGTTTAAGCATGCCTTTGTTTGTTGATTGCATTCGACTCTAATCAAGAAGAAAGAGGTTTAGAGAATTGGTGATGAATGTTTCTGGTGCATGCCGAAAGAAATGAAGAAATGCTTTTTTTCTTTGGTTTGTTGATTTTTGAATTAAAGTTCTTTTAGAAATCAATTGCCAACTGTCTTGCATGCATATTTCCACATGTCGATGTCGATTGTTTGAATATGTGTTAATAATATCGGGTTTACTAACAAATGCGAAAATACATTTTATTTGTCGAACTGGGAGTTTTGAATAGTGCTCCCATTATCTACCTCCTAAGTTGGATCTTCATTTCGAGATCATGGACGACAGAGAAATCATTGTTGGTGCAGTTCTTGGACAAAAGTTTGACAAGAGAGAATTCATATGATTTATCATGCATTGCAAACGTGGAATCCCGCTTACTGCAATTACTCCACCACTGAGGAGGAGTTGCTTTTTCATTGTCTTTGCTTTAGATACATTCCATTTTTATATTCTTGGCCCTAAAACAACTCTAATGGATTGAACTTAATTTTTCTTTTAAAAAAATTATTAATGGATTTCATCAAAAGACTCTTCATAGTGTAACATTATCTTTCATCTCTAAATGATATGTTTAATGTCAGTCTTCTTCTTCTTTTCTTTTTGTTTTGCTATTGAGTGAATGTTTCTTTGATTTGAGGTTTTACTCAAAAGACAGTGAAACTTGTATTAAAACATCATTTGTGTAACTGTCCCTAAAATTTGAAATAATGAGATCATTAGAGAAGAAATCCAATGTCTTGTTTGTCTTTAAAGATTATTCAAAGAGATCTTTGTAAATCATACAAAGAGATGTTTTTTCTTTTTGGCTATTGAATGAATGTTCTTTGATTTGAAGCTTTGCTCGCATCATTTGCACGCCTGTCTGTAAATCTTGAAATTATGAGATTAAGAACTCATCTAAAAGTCATTTAGAAAAGGAATTTAATGTCTTGATAGTCTTTAAAAATCATCCAAAGAGATGTTTAATTTGGTTCGACTGCTAAGCTTGAGAACTATCGGCTCGCAAGATTCTTTTAAATACTTGTACCTTCTTGAAATAGGGTCGATTGCATGTGTCGTGATGAGTGTATAGTTGGCCAATTATATTTCTATTGCATGAATCTTCATGTCCAAAACTTTATTCCAGTTGTTGCATGCACTAGTTGTTGAGAATATAAAAAAATTCATATTATTAATGAGAAGTTGAAGGTTTTAGAAATTAAATTGATTTCAACTTTTGATTTTTATAACAACTTGTGTCCATTGAGTTCTTTGGAAGTTTTTAGAAGTTATGAGAATTAAGTGATATTTATGGTTTCTTAATTATTGAAATTCTATTGTTACATTGTGTAAGCCTATATAAATACATGTTTAGTTGAATTAATACATCACTTTCTCTACACTTGTGTAATCCACACCCTTTCTCTTCTAACAAAGTGGTATCAGAGCCCTACAACAAATTTGAAGAAAAATGACCAATGGTGAATTCGCTTCAATTACTAATGCTTACCAAACTTAACTATGACAGTTGGAACATTAAGATAGAAGCGTTACTAGGAGTACACGCTTCTGGGAGATCTGGAGAATGGTTGCCAAGAGGTCTGAAGCTGGAGCCTAGCAAGCACAAAGAGACGTGCTAAAAGAGACAAGAAAGAAGGACAAGAAGACCATTTATATCTTATACGAATCAGTTGACGAAGATACATTTTAGACCATCTGTGATGCTAAGACGTCAAAGCCAACATTCTCCAATCAACTCATAGAGGAGCTGATCGTGTTAAAAAGGTAATGACTAAAAACTTTACGTGGTAAGTTTGAATCACTACAAATTAAGGAGACAAAGATGATAACAAAGTGTCACACTAAAGTAATAATTGTTGTCAACCAATTGAGACGAAACGACAAGGAAATCAAGGATGTTTATGTCATGGAAAAGATTCTACGAGACTAAATACCAAGTTTGAGATCATCGCTACGAAAATTAAGGAGACAAAAGATCTTGAGACGATGACGATGAATAATTTGTAAGCTCATTACAAGCCTATGAGGAGAAAAAGAAAAGAAAAATGGAGCAAATGGAAACCGTTGAACAACTTGATATGATCCACACAAGCATCAAATTATTCATTAGGCTTTATTTAATAATTATGATGTATTTTAAATAATTTAAATTTTTTTCTTTTCCAATTTTATCATTTTATCTTTTTTTAAATAACTTTTTTTTTAAAAAAGGGATAATTTAGTCTTTTCCCATTGAATTAGGGTTTTATTGGGAGACTATTTAAGCCTTGCCTTTAAGTTGTTTTAGGGAGTTTTTGATAATTAAAGATTTAGGGTTTTCTTTGAAAATTCTTTAGTAGATGACAGAGTCTCATCGCTGCCTATTTGCAATTCTTGATTTAGGGTTGCAAGCCAAGAACATTCAAGTAAGTTTGATCATCTTGCTTGTGAAGTGTTCGAACTTGGAGTGAGGAACTAGTTCTCCTTATCTCTTGGTCTTCGATCAAAGGGTAATCCAAATCTAATCCATTCCCTTGGGTTTTTGGCAAATTGATTAGGGGTTTTAGAATTTGTTATTAGGGGTTCACCAATTGGATTCTTAATTTATAAATCCTAGGGTTTTCATATCATTTGGTATCAGAGCCTAGGCTCTAGAATGGGTATATGTTTATCGTGTTTTTTAAAATTAAAGTCTAGTTTTCAAGTTGTTTTTTGTTCTTAATTAAATTGAAAAGAAAAAAAAAGTTGCTGTTGTACGTACACATTAAAAAGAAGAAGAAGAAAGAAAGAAAGAAAAAAAAAAAAGAAAGAAAGAAAGAAAAAAAAGAAAAGAAAACGTAAAAAAAAAAAAATCAAAGTTGCGTACTGTGTATTGTTTTAAAAAAAAAATTGAAACACGTCAAGTAGGCACTTCAATTCAGCTGCTGAATTTTCATAGGTTTTAACCTGCTTACATTTTATAAGAAAAATAATAGTTTTTTATTGGCAATTGGTTGACTTTTTTAATTGAGTTTTGGGTAAAATTAGTATTGTTGGAATCTATTCTTAATTCTTTGTTTCTTTTTATCATTATCTTGTCTAGTAGGTTGCTTTTCTTTGTTCATCTTTCATAATTCTTGAATTTTGAATATTAGATTCTTAATTCTAAATATCACATTTTTATCGTTTCTTGTCTAGTTTGTTGAATCTCAAACATTAGGTTCTTGATTTCTAGTTTTCGCTTTTGTTGCATTCGACTGGTTCTTTGCTTGAGTTGGATACTTTACAGACATTCTTGCTTTGTTTGTCGTTGCCTTGCTCTTCTGAGCTTGGTTGTAAAATCTTGGCTATCATCCTAAGAGTTCATATTTGTGAGAGAGATACAATTTGAGTGTAAACACGAGTGAACATCATCTTACAAGGGAAAACACGTGAGAGAGTGATTGTAAGGTCCACTTTTCTTTCACTTATTTCTATTTTGCAGCAATGGCAGGTAACGAAGTTGTTCAGCAGGGGAAGTTACAAGGAGGATTAAATGAGGAAGTCATGCATCGCTTAGAGACCTTACTTAATGCGAGGTTGGACATAATAGAACAAAGGTTTCAAGCTAGAAAAATACATGAAGTAAGGAGACAGGTTGTGAGGGATTTTGAGGAGGACGAAGAATCAGAGCAAAATGAATCCGACTCTGATCCTATTATAGATGAGCCTAGGAGAGGGGAACGACATGGCCCGAGAGGAAGGAGAGGTTTTCATAATAGGAGCCGCAAGGTAGAAGAGAAAACAACAATGAAGATCAGAGTTTTGGAAACATTAAAGTTAAATTTCTAAAATTTCATGGTACATCAAATCCTGAAGACTTCTTCCAATGGGAACATGAGGCAGAACATATCTTTCGAGGTAATGATCTCTCTGAAGAGAAAAAGGTAACTATCTCCATCACACATTTTAAGGACTATGCACAAACATGGTGGGATAAGGTATGTTCTAAGAGGAGGAGACGACAGGAGGGTCTAGTGGAGACGTGGGTCGAATTGAGAGAGCTCATGAAGAGTCGGTTTGTGTCAAAACATTACTTGAGAGATTGTGCACAACGACTACAGGCATTACGTCAAGGGAGTAAGAGTGTAGATGATTATTACAAGGAGATGGATATATTGATGGAAAGATTGGATATGGATGAGGGTGAAGAGAACACTATGGCTAGATTCCTTCATGGATTAAATATTGATGTGGCAGAACGTGTTGAACTGCAAGAGTGTGAGGATATGGAGACGTTAGTGCATCTTGCAGAAAAGGTTGAAAAGCAGTTACAACGACGCAAATCCAGGTTCACTTCTAAAATTTTTTCCCATTCAACTTCTTGGAAGCATGGTGACAAATCTACAGATTCTAAACTTAAAGCCAAGATAGGAAGTGATAAGCCTAAAGATAAAGCAAAATCTTCATAAAAAATAAAACCAAAGATGGAGGCACCCACATGTAGAAATAGAGACCTTAAGTATTGGAAGTGTCAAGGAGTGGGGCACATTAGTAGGGAATGTCCTAATAAGAGGACAATGATTATTAAAGGAGGAGAGATAGTCACTGATGTGAGTGAAGATGATGCAGAGCCAGAAAATTTAGTGAGTGACGAAGAAGGAGAGGAAGTGAAAGATACTTCACGATTGTCCCTAGTCAATAGAAGAGCCTTAAGTACACACGTGAAGAAGGATGATTTGGAGAACCAGAGAGAGAATCTTTTTCATACACGTTGCCTTGTACAAACTATACCATGTAGTGTTGTGATTGACAAAGGGAGTTGTACAAATGTGGTGATCTCTAATTTAATCTCACGACTAGACTTGGATACTACACCTCATCCACGACCTTACAAATTACAGTGGCTTAATGATTGTGGAGAACTCAAAGTGACTAAGCAGGTGAAGATTCCTTTTGCCATAGGGAGATACAAGGATGAAGTATTGTGTGACGTGGTACCCATGCATGCAGGAGATATACTCCTTGGAAGGCCTTGGCAATTTGATAGGAAGGTTATTTATGATGGTTTTCTTAATCGTTACACTTTTACACATAACGGTAGGAAAACTGTACTTGTACCCCTTTCCCCTAAAGAGGTGCTTATTGATCAAGAAAAGTTAGAGAAAAGAAGAGAAGAAAAGAACGAGAGAAAATGAGAGTTTGAGAGAAAATGAGAGATTGAGAAAAGAAAAACAGAGTTTGAGAGAAAATGAAGGATTAAAGAAAGAACGAGAGAACTTGAGAGAAAATAAGGGATTGAGAGAAAAACAAGATCATAGCATGCGACTTACAGAGAAAAAAGAGAGAAAATTAGTGAGTTGGACTGCTAAGTCTTGTGAGGTTAGTAGAACTATGTTTTCAAAATGAATCATACTCTTGGTTACAGTTAAAGAAGCTTGTTTGCTAACTGAGGATCTTGGGTCCTCCCTGCCTAGTTTGTATGTGTCTCTTTTGCAGGAATTCAATGATGTTTTTCCCGAGGAGTTACCACCATTGAGGGGCATTTAGCATAAAATTGACTTCATTCCAGGTGCTCAAATTCCAAATCGACCAGCATATCGAACCAATCCACAAGAGGCCAAA
>JBBPDJ010037046.1:0-11797 GCA_037974625.1 Cucumis cinereus
CTTGACAGTGAAAAACTGTCAAGTAAAGCTTTATTCTTGACAGTTTTGCACTGTCAAGAAAAAAAAGCTTATTCTTGCCACTGGTTTACTTGACGGATTGAAAACCGTCAAGTAAACCCTTACTTGACAGTTTTTTTACTATCAAGTAAACCTTTTTTTGTAGTAGTGTAGACAAAAATAATCAATTACTATTCATTGAAATAATAATTGTTTATTAATAACGGTCAACAGTTTACATTTACTATCTACGAGTTTTAGGACATAAAACCCAACAGACAAAAGTTGGTCAACAACGGTCACAAAAAAATGATAATCAATAGTTTACCATAAACTGTTACCAAAAAACTGTCAATAAAAGATGACCGAAAACACACAAAAAAAGGTCGACAAAAGTTGACTAGCAACAATCACCGAAAAAAAATCGATGAAAGTTGGTTGACAACGATCATCGAACATCGATCAACGAAAGTTGACTGACAACGATCACCGAATAATGATCAACCAAAGTTGGCTGACAACGATCATCGAAAAATGGTGGCGATAGTTGACCAGCTAAAAAAAAAGTCGAAGAAAGTTCACCAAAAAATGATCGACAAAAGTTGGATGCAACGGTCATAGAAAAGTAGCTGTCAGAGGTTGGTCGATAGCGATTGTAGGAAAATGGTACACAAAAAATGACCGTCAACAATCGATAAGAAACAATTGTCAAAAAAACGATGACCAAAAGTTCGCTGACGATGGTCGACAGTAGCCGATGGTGTGGCATCAACAATCACTAGAAAACGATCATAAAAAATTTCATCGAAAGTTGGTTGATTGTCGAAAAGTGGTGCCAGAAAACAATAACAAAAAGATGTGAATAACAGTCATTGAAAGACGATCGTCAAAAGTTGGCAAGTGTCAGACATTGAAAAACGTTTGTCAGAAGTTGGTTAGTAATGGTTGTCAGAAAGAAATTGTTGAAGGTTGGTTGACAACGATTGTCGATAAAATTGTAGACGAAAGTTGATCGTCAGCAGTCGACAAAAAGACATTAGAAAAAAAATGTCAACAACTAGACATATGACATCATATACACACAGTGTATTATATGTTTATCGTAGTAACACTCCAACTTTGTTATAAAGTCAGAGACTAGAAGATTAACAAAGCACATACAGTAGCAACAATAACACGACTTCGACTTCAGAACACATCTTAGAGATAAAACTTTATGATATTCAAAACTTAATTAACCAGTGCTCATATATATCTATTTATAACAAGTTGATAGATTTGATACATATATGAGCCTACTCTTTTATCATAAAGTTAATGGCTGGACAATCAACATTACTTATACAGTATGCATAAAGAATGAGAAATATTAAAACTCCAGCATTGTACCTTTGAGAGAATTTAGCCTTCAGTCTTTCTTCACTTTTTCCAATCTTGTTGCACCCCCTATCAAACGTGGTTCACTTATTTATAGGTTCTTAAAAGAATTATCTAAAGCAACATGGATTTTTAAATATCTTAATATCTTTTGTAAAGATATTAGGAATCTCCTAATAGAACAAAAGATCTTCCACATTTCAAGAAATCAAATCTAAACCTTCAAGATTCTATATTTAAGATAAATATAAGATAATTTGAAAAAGAAATATTATTTAGTCAATTAATAATAACAATGTGTGAGCTATTCTTGGCCTTATATTCAATGTGTTCTACTATAGTAGACTGGGATATGGTACGGGGTGGATGGTAAGTATGTGTAAGCTGGATATAGCTATATGTTTTATTGTTGACATGGAACATACTTGAGCTATTTGCCATGGCCTTTTGAGTTGACTTGGATATGGACAGGTTTAATGTTTTTTTTTTTTGACAAATTTGTAACTGTTTTATAATATGTGTTTAAAGAACTTCAATCATGCTCTAAATATCAAAATTATGTTTAATGGTTCCCTAATAAAAGTATGTTTTTACACACTTTATTTCTATAAGTTACCACTCACTGGACTTTAGCACACATTCTCAAATGCCCCCCCTCCTAATAACGGTTAGGTTCCAGGAGCCTGTTGAGCTGTCAAACGCCACTCGTTTCAGTTAGACATGTACGACATTATGCTATATGTACACGTAGTGTATTATTAGAATAATTGGAATTTCTTAGTGAATGTCATGGGATGTATGTTTTAAAAAACCTCACTTTGGGTTGTAACGTATTTGAAGTGGTTTTTCATGTGTAAATATGAGAAATCTATTTGGCATGTGATGATACTGATGAGTGTGTGGTGAGACACACTCGAAGTTTGTTTTGAGATTATAAACCTTAGAAATGTTTTCTCCCTTTCTTTTCCAGGTGTGGTTAGTTCATTTTTTAGGGGAGACTCTGTCAAAATTTTTACAGAATTTTATAAAACTAATTTTACTTGTCTTTTATTTTGAGAAAAACGTTTTCAAAAAGTATCTCCACGTAGCGATCTAGGTTAGGGGGATCATTTGAAATAGGTTGTAACAAAAGTCATGCCCAATAAACAAAACAACAAAACAACAAGAAAAAATCAACCCTACAGCTCAGGGAAAAGCAATCATCCGCACAAAAAAAAAAAAAAAAAAAAAAAAAAACAAACAAACAAAAAGAAAGCAAGGAAAGCCCCACAAAATAGGGCAAACAAGCAGAAACCACATAGCTAAAGAATATCCTGAAGATTTTCAGACCACGAAGCAGCACAAGCACACACACAAGCCCGAACAAGTTGAAAAAAAAAACATAGGACTCCCTAGTCTAACACCCATGAAGACGTTGATTATGCCTCTTCCAAATAAGATAAATAGTGGCACACCGAATCCTAACATATATATAAATAAATATAACACCTTGTATTTAAAGAAAATGCATGATATGATTAACCTTTGTTTGGATTTTAATTTAAATAACATACTTTATACAACATTCATTAATTCAATTTAAATCTACATCTCATGAATAATTAAAATAAATAAAGTAGCAGGGTTGACTAACTTTTGGCATTGCAAAAACATCAAGTTTATGTTTAGCGGAGATTACAGACAAACCAGTGCTCAAAACAACGATTAACACTTATATTCAAAATTAAAGAGAATCTCCACATTCATATAACATTATCCTAAAAATTTAACTATAACAATTATATTTATAAAAGATAATTATGGCATGCATATATTGAATATCACACTTATATTTAAATAAAATGAATGATGTGCTTAACCTATGGTGATATTTTAATCTAAATGGTATAATTCATCCAACATTCATTAAATAAATTCAAATCATACATCTCATGCATAATAATAAAATAGTAAGGTTAGACCATCTTATGTATTCCTCGAAAATCAAATAAAATCTAAAACCTAGATTTTAGAAAAAAATTAAGAGAAAACGAAAATAATAAAAATTAAAAGAAAAAGGAAACGACAATTTACTTCTGATCGGTCATGATTACGGACAAGCATGAACTCAAACCGTACATTAACACTTACATTCAAAATTAAAAATGACCTCTTCATGCATATAATTAGGAATTATCCTAACAATTTAAACAAAACAATTACATTTAAATAAAAAGAATTCTAACATGCATAGGAGTGAATATCACACTTATATTTAAAAAAAAATGCATGATATGCGTAACCTATGTGGTAGGATTTTTATGTAAATGACATACTTTATTTATTAATCATACATCTTATTCATAATTAAATTAATTAAAATAGCTTGGTTGACCGACTTTAGGCATTCCTAGAAAATGAAATAAAATTTAAAACCCTAGATCTTAGAAAAATTTAAGAGAAAACAAAAATTATTAAAACCAAAAAGAAAAAAGAAACAACTATTTGCTTCGATTAGTTGTGATTATGGACAAACAAAAACTCAAATCAACTATAGTAAAGTTAATCTCTTCATGTATATAATGAGGAATTATCCTAACAATTTGAACATAACAATTATATTTAAATAAAAAAGAATCATGACATGTATACAAATGAATATAATACTTATACTAAAAACAACATTAATTAATTCAATTTAAATCACACATCTAATACATAATTAAAATAAATAAAATGGTAGGGTTAGACTGACTTTTGACATTCCTAGAAAATCAAATAAAATCTAATTAAAATCCTAGATATTAGAAAAATTTAAAAGAAAAAAAAATAACTTCAAGAAAAAATAAACAAAAATTTTCTTTTATTTGAAAGAGATTACAGGCAAATGAGAGCTCAAAATGATGATTAACACTTACATTCAAAATTAAAGAGAATATCTTCAAACATATAATTAGGAATTATCCTAACAATTTAAATATAACAATTATATTTAAATAAAAAATCCTAACGTGCATATTGCTTAACTTATGGTTAGATAATTTTAATGTAAATGACATACTTTATGCAATAGTCATTAATTCATTTTAAATCATATATCTCATACATAATTAAATTAAATAAAATAGCAGGTTTGACCGACTTTTGACATTCCTATAAAAATCAAATAAAATTTGAGCATTATCTCAACAATTTAAATATAATAAATGAATATCTCATTTATGTTTAAATAAAATGCATGATGTGTTTAACCTATGGTAGGATTGTGATCTTCATTAAATTCAATTTAACTCATACATGTTATTCATAATTAAATTAAATAAAATACAAGGTTAACCAATTTTTAGCAGTCCTAGAAAATGAAATAAAATCTAAATTTAGAAAATTTTAAGTGAAAACGAAAAAAATAAAAACTAAAAAAAAGAGAAACAAAAATTTGTTTCTGTTTGGCAGTGATTACGGACAAACAGAAACTCAAAACCACGATTAACACTAACATTCAAAATTAAAGTAAATCTCTTCATGCATATAATTAGAAATTATTCTAACAATATAAACATAACAATTATATTTAAATAAAAAAAATCTTGACATGCATATAAATGAATATAACACTTATATCTTTAAAGAAAATGCATGACATGTTTAACCAATGGTTGGATTTTAATCTAAATTGCATATGTTTATACGAGATTTCAATCTCTCATTCAACAACATAATTTAAGCAATGTTCATTAATTCAATTTAAATCACACATCTCATGCATAAATTAAATTAAATAAAATTGCCTTACTTTTGGAATTCTAGAAAATCAAATAAAATCAAATAAAATCCAAAACCTTAGACATTAGAAAATTTAAAATAAAAAAAATAATAACTTTGAAAAAAGAAACAAAAAATTGATTTTGTTTGGCAGAGATTACAGACAAACAAGAGAGCTCAAAACGACGACTAACACTTACATTCAAAATTATAAATCAAAGAGAATATCTTCAAGCATATAATTAGGATTTATCCTAATAATTTAAATATAACAATTATATTTAAATAGAAAATCCTATCGTTCATATAAACGAATATAACACTTTATATTTAAATAAAATGCTTAACATATCGTTCATATAAGATTTTAATGTAAATGACATACTTTATGCAACATTTATTAATTCAATTTAAATCATATTCATGCATGGTTAAATTAAATAAAATAGCAGATTTTGACATTCCTAAAAAATCAAATAAAATCTAAGACCCTAGATTTTAAAACAATTTAAGATGATAATAATAATAATAATGAAAAAGAAACAACAATTTGCTTTTGATTAGTTGTGATTAAGGACAAGCTAGAACTCAAATCAATAAAATAAAGTTAATCTATTTATGTATATAATTAGAAATTATCGTAAAAATTTAAATATAACAATTATAATTAAATAAAAAAGTACATATGCATATAAATAAATATAACACTTATATTTAAAAAAATTGTATGTATGTTTATCCTTCGGTAGGATTTTTATGTAAATGATATACTTTATGTAACATTAATTAATTCAATTTAAACCACACATCTAATGCATAATTGAATTAAATAAAATAGTAGAGTTGCCCGACTTTTCACAATCCTAGAAAATCAAATAAAACCTAAAATTTTCAATTGTTTTTTTTTAAAGAACTCATGTATGGATTAAACTGTTTAGAAACTTTTTGGACAAGTTTTGAAAGTTCAGATCAAATGGACATAAATCTGAAAATTTGAAACCACATTTATTTAATATAAGTTTTAAATATTGCTTTGATCCTTCTCTTTTTTGTTTTGGTTAATGTTAGTTCTATATTTTGTTTCATATTTTAGTCCATCTACTCTTAAAAATGTTCATTTTGGTTCTTTGATTTTCAAAAAGTGATCATTACGATCCCTTCACATTATCATTTTTACTTTATTTTCAAGGGATTAAAATAATCACTATTTAAAAGTGCAAGGACCAAGAAGAGTAAAAATAAAAAGACCAAAATGAACATTTTTGAAAGTAATCAAGGATCAAAATGAATCAAAGTTAAAATTATAGAAACCCGAAGGAACACTTTGAAATTAAAGGAACCAAAATGAATCAAGGCCAAAAGTTGAAGGATGAAAGTAGTATTAAATCATAATGTAATCTATACATTATATACACCTTAGATTTAATATCTTGCAGCAATCTACTGAAAAATTCAAATCATTAGTTGATCTAGTGCCTTCTTAGCCACAGAAGGAATAAACTCAGCTGTGAGGTACTATCTTTTCTACTTCCAGTTTCTTCCATTTCATTAGCTAAACCTACCTTTAAAACACTGGTGTCAACTTCAATAGCTTCCGAGCTAGCTAGACCTTCTCTTTCACGGTTTCCTATAATAGATTGTTTATAGAATATGGGAAGCTACAGTTTTTCAAGGCAAACCTTCAACTTCACGTTTACTCATTGATCCTCATTGAGATCAATGTATGTTGTGTTTCCAGTGGAGGTACGAAAATAAGCCAACTCTTTATGTCACACGAGAAATAAGAATCTTGGTTCGGTGCAACTTAGCACTTACGTCTCTATTTTGTGATCTGAGCGTGTTATATTGTGCGTAAAAAGGCAACGAAAAGTGAGGAAACAATGAGTTGCATCAAGTTTACAAGTACTTGGGAGGGAATGGCCAGAAATCACTAGGAACTACGTAATATGAATGACGTTATCTCAATTCTCACATTCATTTTGGCAAATCATGGAAAATGAAATATATCTGCTTCTAATTGAAGTTCGCCTTCAAGTTCCAATACTTTCTGCTTCTAATTGAAGTTCTCAGACTACCCATAAACACAAAGGAAAATCATGGAAAATGAAATATATCCGAGCCTCGTAAGACAAAATGAAACTATAAAAAATGTTTAAAAAGAAAAATGAATTAGTTAAAAACAATTTCAGCATCCCAATCTTCAACAAATTCATTTTCAGTCTTGAGTAGCTGATCTATGTGTCCAAGTTTTTCCAAAGCAACACCTGTAAGGCCAGGATTTCAGCTTGCTTTCTATCGATCTTCTCCAACCATCTGAAGAGGCTGCAGAAACAGCTTAGATATAATTGAAATAGTCAAACAAGTTTGAAAAATGAAAATTCTTGACACTAATAGAAGCTCACCCACGACGCTCGTCAACAAACTCATTGACCTATTTCTCCTTACTACCGTCTCTAAAAGATATCCATGATTACAAACAAACTCTGATTTTCCACTAAGTCTTCATTAACATTGTAAACACTAAAATTACCTTTTTCTGGGACTCAACAATGTTGTATTGGACACTTTTTTGATGACTTCTGCATCTGTTGATTATCATCGAACAGTACTGACTAGTAATATTAAATAGAGTGTAAGAAATATATGTAAAGCAGACTACAATTTGTTCGTTATAAATCTCTAAGAAAGAGCACCTGCAATTTTACTTACATTTGTTCTTTATATAAGAAGGAGGTTTCCCCGAGATGCCTTCGAATATTTGAACCAATCGTTGATTTACATAATAGATTATTGCTGTTATATTTCAACCACCTTCTATGATTGCTATTTTTGCAAAATGCAAAATCGTGTTATATTTGAGTTAGCCCATATAAAAGCCAAGCAAAATAAACTTCAGGCAGAAATAAGAAATGTACTCACTGGCTAAGTCAAGATTCTAGATGGCACTTGGTTTCCTCTCGTTCATCAAGTGCTTTTATCAACCATAACAACCAATATTTAGTCTCGTACTACGAACAAGGACGTTTTGTTTTTGTCGAAAAGTTTTATGTTTTTGAAGGATAGTTAAATTAACATTTTTATAGAAAAAATGGTATCTTGCGTTTATATTTTGTGTTCATATCTGATGAATAACCATTAATTATTTTAAATGTCTAACTTAATTTAAGAAGTGGTATCATTCAAAAAGGTTTAGAAATATACACCCAAAGCAACTCAATTATTTTATGTGGAGCTATAGTTTCTGTATTGTTTTGGCAGATTGATAGGGAAAAAGGATATGAAGCTTCTAGCAAATATTGGCAAGCATTTCAAATAAGGTTCCTCCTAATGAGAAAAGTATGCAAAAATGATGAAAGATCTGGGAAAAGTACTTCTAGTCCTATTTTCATTCATAACCAAAAGTGTTTTACAGTACAGAAATACTAAGATGATGTTGCTTGGTAGGTTTTGATTCATCTTGTTGTTCTGAATTCTTTGACAGAAATTGGAGCTTCTGTTAAATTTATTAGCAGATGGTTATAGGCTTTTCAAAAGAAAATCAAAATGACTTCAACAAGAAAGATTGTACACAATTTCAACTTTTAAAAGAAAGATTGTACACAATTTCAACTTAGTGGCTCATTCGGACAACGATTCCAAATGAGCCACTAAGCATAAGAAGTAACCGTCACATTTTTCCTTTATCCCGTCGTAGAAAATTTATTGATTTTGAGAATTGTAATTCTCCTTCACATCAAATAAATGATTAGCAGTACAAGGAGAATTTTCTACACTATACATATTATCAAGAAAATTCCAAATATCATAAGCAAAATCAAATTGTAAAATTTTGTCACATATTTGTCTATCCAATGAACAATATATGACATTCATAGCTTTAGCATTAAACGTAAGCAACTCACTATTCAATTCCAATTTAGTCAACTCGTGCTCACAAACAATACATAATGTTAAAATCCATAGCAAGCATAAATATTTTCATTTTATTTTTCCAAACATCATAATTTCTAATACCATCAAAGAATATGGGGGTCTATCAGCACAATAATTTTCTATTGTTGCCATAGCTCTAGCAATTAAACTTTTCAAAGAATTGAAAATATTAATAAGATACTTTATATAACAAAATGATATTTAAAAAAGAATAAGAGCTACCCGGTTTAATATCAATTATAGGATCGGTATGCCAACCCGGGGTGAATAGAATTTTTACAAATTAATGAAAACTTTTTAACTAAGTTGACCCAATTAAAAAAATTAACAAACTCAATTCTATTTTTATTTTGTCTGTTTATGTTTATATACAAATAATTGTTAAGTTTTAAACATGGTTATTAACTATTTGGTTATTTGGTTTTACTTTTTTCAAATTAAGGCATAGAAACATCATTTTTACATATAAACTTTTTTATTTTGTTATTTATTCTACCATTATTTTTAAATTACATTCGAGGTAGTACGAGTTGAGCTCTTAATTTTTAATATTATGACTAATAAATATCTAAACTTTTAATTTTAATTTTGATATGCCTTTTAAAAATATCTAATAGATATATAAACTTGTATTTTATTATCTAAAAAGCTCAAACATTATTTTTTGTTTCTAACTAAGCTTTAAATTTTAAATTTTGAATAGTCAGTCCTATTAATTTTTTTAGAAAAAATGTTTGTTACTATCCATCTATTAGTTAATTTTGCTTGATTTGGTGATATTATATGATTTTAATATCATATCGATGCATCTAAAATTATATTTATACGAACTTGTTCTTCCTATCAGATAGATTCGTGGATCCACTACTGCAACAATTGCAAAGAACAAACCATCTTGTGAGTTTTGTTTGAGACAATCTCGAAAAGACTTTAAACTAATTTATGATCCCAGGAGTGAATTCATTATTCTTGGGATGGAAAGGTGTTTTGGCTGGCTCAACATTGGATAAAGTTTTGGTAGGGTTTACTATTTCTATTTATTCTAGTTGAGCTTCTTGGTCGGAAACCCTTGAATAATGGTTCAATTTTGTGTTGACATTTTGAATGTTGAAGACTGAATTTCAAGTTTGAAGGGTTGAAATTAACCTTGAAATTAATGGAGGTACTATAGTAAGTAATTTTGAGTATTGATGTATAATTAATGTTTAGGAAATTTCCAGAAAATCACTTTGTTTTGTAAGTGATTTTGAAGTGAAATTTCCCAAGTCATAATGATTTGAGTGGCTTGTTGGATAGGCAAGGCATAGAATTGAAATGAGAGAAATTAAAAAAAAGAAAAAAAGAAAAAAAGAAAAGGATATTTTCAGAGTAATAAAGGGTTTGAGATCTTGAAAGTTGAGGTTGATTTTTGTTTAGAGTTTGATGACAAAAAAAAGGCAATGGAATAAAAAGAAAGGTTGGTAGGAAATTGAAGTATAATATAATAAATATATATATCCAACCATGGAAGAACCTTAATGGTAGGACATTACAATTTATATGCACACATGCACTTGCCTCATACCTTCTTAATTACACTTATTCTTTTAATTTAACTAAATTAAGTTTCTATCACATCATAAGCTTATTAAGACTATGAACCTAACATTTTTTTTCTTCTTAAAATTACAAAATAAAATCTACTGATAATATATATATAATTTCGAGTAAAATACATTTTTGGTCCCTATATTTCAAAATCTAACACTTTCGTCCCTATAATTTTAATAATGTACAATTTTAGTCATTGAGATAACAAAACTGTTAGGAATTTAATGACGAAAAGTTGACTAGAATAATTACTAGACTAATTTTAAACCAAAATATATTTATAATGTGACTACTTTTTTAAGAAAATAAAAGAATAAAAGAAAAAGAGTCGGGCTCAAGAGACACTTTTTTTAATCTAAAAAATTATTTCTTAATATTTTCCACCTCTCCCTTCTTTCTCTTCTCGTTTTTCTTCTTCCTCTTCCTCTTCATCTCCTCTCCTCTCTTCCCGCTCCTCCATCTCTAAGTATCCTAAGAAGGTTTATACTAAACAAACGTTCAAAGTAATAAGAAAAACATGGTAAGAGAAGTTGGATACAACCGGCATCTCCCCTTCACTTTTTCTTTATATTGCTCTTAAGCTTTCAAAACTGACAATGTGTAGAGAGTGAATAATGAAGATGATAATGACAAAGAAACTTTGTGTTGGTTAGCACTTAGTTTAGTTTGGGGCTCATGTTCATTCATATCCACGTACAACAACCCTATACGGATGAAAAAATAGTTTTAGAGAGAAGAGAGGGGAGGAGATGAGGATGAATAGAGAGGTGAAAAATATTTTAAAAAATATATTTTTTTCAACATTGGATTCCAAAAGTGTCTATTGAGTTTCTTTTTCTTTTATTATTTTTGTTTTTCTAAAATAACATTTTCCAATAAAATTGTCACATCTTCAATATATTTTAGTTTAAAAACAATTTAGTCATCATCCTAACAGCTTTCTCTAAATTACAAACCAGTCTTGTTATCTTAAGAATTAAAATCGAACATTATTAAGAGTTCGAATAAAATGAAACCCAAAACTTAGAAACCAAAAATTATTTTTTTTGTATTGTTTATTTATAAGAGAAATAAATGTTCCAACCCAACACATCTACATCAGTTACCTCGCAACTTATTGCTGTAAGGATGGCGACCGTTTCAATTTACCAAAACCTCA
>JBBPDJ010037047.1:0-11796 GCA_037974625.1 Cucumis cinereus
GACGGATTTAAAACCGTCAAGTAATCCCTTACTTGACAGTTTTTCACTGTCAAGTAAACCCTTTTTTGTAGTAGTGAAGGTTGGCTCCATACGCTATGTCCAATCTAGTAGAGACCATTAGATATGTTAGACTTCCCACTGCTTGGAAATATGGAACTTTAGACATGTAGGAAATGTGATCTTCTTCATCCTCTTTTGGTGAGTTGGTTGAGGATAGTTTGAAGTGATGAGCAATTGGTGTGGCAACTGATTTTTCTCCTTCTTTGTTGAATCTTTTTAGTACCTTTTTCACAATAATTGTGTTGACTAATGGAGAGTTCACCTTTAAATATGTTCCTGTTGATTTCAATTCCAAGATTTTTCTTGGCTTCTCCTAGGTCTTTTATGTAAAATTCTTTCTTTAGCATAGCTTATACTTTGCTTAGGTCACCTTTAGAACTTTCTGCAAGAAGCATGTCATCCACAAAGAGTAATAGGTAGACTTTATCTTTAAATGAGTTAGAGTTAGCATATACACAACTACCAAATCTGCTTCTTTTGAAACCAAGGTTTAAGATGAACTCTTCAAATTTGTGACACCAACACCTAGTTGCCTATTTTAAGCCATATATAGACTTATGTAGCTGACAGACTAAATCTTCCTCATCGATAGTTTCAGTTAGGAGTCCATGTAAGAATGCAGTTTTTAGATCCAGTTGGTCTAATTCAAGGTTGTTTTGTGTAACAATTGATAGTAACACTCTCGTGGAGGTTTGTCTAACCACAGGAAAAAAAATTTCAGTGTAATTAATACCTTTCTTTTGTGAAAAACCTTTGGCAACAAGCCTTGCTTTGAACTTAGGTGGTTCAACTCCTGATATGTTTTCTTTGTACTTGTAGATCCATTTAGAAGGTATTGTTTTGTATCCTTTAGGAAGAGTGGTAAGAGTCCATGTCTCGTTCACATTTAGGGATTGTATTTCATCGTTCATTGCTTCTATCCATTTGTGGGCATATGAATTATTGGTTGCTTCCTCAGAAGTGCATGGTTCCATGTCATTAGAATCATCTGCAATACAAGTAAAATCAGCTTTTGCATATGAAAAAACAACATGATTGTACCTTATAGGAGGTGTGATAGTTCTTCTTTGTCTATCTCTAGCTAAGGAGTAGTTATGTAAATTTTTTTATTTTGGACCCTCTTGAATCTTCTACTGAGATTTGAGTAAGTAGTTCTTCTTTAGGGGTGTCTTGTGTTGTAGAGTCCTCTTTGTTTGAAGCTTTACCTCAAAGCTAGTGTTCTTATTTTGAGAAGTATGTTATGAGTTGTCTTCTATTGTGAACACATTTTTCTCAATGGGATGTTAGAGTCTGTAGCCTTTGATGCCTTCTGGGAAACCTACAAACATATACTTAGTTGCTCTAGACTTCAATTTTCCTTTGGACTGATGAACATAACCCACATTGCCAAAGACTTTGAGCATGCTTCAGTTTGGAGGGTGATTAGACAATTTCTCCTCTGGAGTCAAGAAGTTTAGAGAAGTGTGTGGACATTTATTTAATGTGTAGACAGTATAAGAGGCTGCTTTAGCCCACCACTTCTCTGGTAACTTAGCATCTGAAAGTTGACATCTTACTATTTACATGATGGTTCTGTTGAGTCTTTCCGCAACACCATTTTGTTGAGGAGTATATCTGATTGTCTGATGTCTTATAATACCATTTTCTCTACAAAATTATTAAATTCTTCTCCACAAAATTCCAAACCATTGTCAGTTCTAAGAAATTGAATTTCTTTTGAAGTTTGTTTTTCAATCATTAGCTTTAATTCTTTGACTTTTTCTAGAACCACATCTTTAAATTTTAAGAAAAACATCTAGGTTCTTCTGGATAAATTATCTGTAAAGGTTAGGAAATACCTTGATCCACTCAAAGAGAGAGTTGGTGAAATTCCCAGTAGGCCAGAATGTATATAATCAAGTAGTTCCCTGGTTGTATGTTGGGGTTTGTGAAGTTGTGTCTTACTGGCTTGCCAAAAACACAATGTTCACATAATTTAATTTCTTCACTTACATTTTAAGGTAGGACCCCTTGTTTAGATAGAATTTCAAGACATTTGTAGCTTATGTGAGACAATCTCTTATGCCAGTTTTTCCCTTCAGCTAATTTTCTAGTTGAGACAACTAGATCAACAAGAGGCATCTCTACATCTTTGATGATATAGACCTCATTTCTCCTTTGTCCAATTAAGACAACTTTGGAGTTCTTGATTATTTGAAGAGTGTCTCCAGCTCCTTTAAATTCACAACCTAATGCTTCTAGCATACCCAATAAAAGAAGATTTCTCTTCAAGGTTGGTACATGTCTAACATTTGAAATTAGTTTTTTCTGATCCATCTTTCATTTTTAATAAAATAGAACCAATACCTATTACCTTACATGTATTGTTGTTTCCCATATAGACAGATCCACTATCATATAAATTGTAGAGTGTAAACCAACCTTTTTGAGGATATCATGTAGAATGAGCATCCTGAGTCAAGAACTCATTCTTGTATCTTTTCATCAATTTCTTGATTTTCTTTCTCATCTGAGGTAGCTAGAGCATCTCTTTTGGACAAACCAGTGTCTCCTACAGCAGCTTCACCTTGTCGATGGTTCTTTAACTTATTTTATTTTCTTTTAAGTTTTCAACAGTCTTTCTTGATGTGCCCATCTTTCTTGTAGTAGGAACATTTAATATTTTGTTTTCCTTTTTCATTCGGCTGTGATTTATGTTCTTTCTTAGATTTTCCTTTTGAAAACAAGCCTTCTCCACCTTGATTTTTTGTTTTATGGGAATTTAACTCAAGTTTTCTCGTTCTTAATGTTGAGAGTATGTCTTCTATTGTGATATTGACTCTCTCATACTTGAGTGTCATTTTAACATCTTTGTAGTTGTTTGGTAGAGAATTTAAGAGTATGAAGGCTTCATTCTTTTCATCGATCTTGTCTCCAATTTTTTTGAATTCTGAAGATATTCTCTTAAAGTCATAAAGATTTTAAGAGAGGTTTTTAGGCATCCATTTTAAAGGTAATGAAAAGTTCCCTTAGAAAAGCTCTATTAAGTAAATCTTTAGATTGATATAGGGATTCAAGTTTTACGCATATGCCATAGAGAGTTTCTTTATCTATGATTTGTCTAAGGACATTGTCACAAATTCAATAAGATTGTTCCATACATTGCTTCATTCATAGTTTCCTTTAATTTCTGGTGGGAGTTTCGTAGGATCCATAATTGCTTTGGTTGCTTTTTGTTGACCAAGTACTACAACTTTGATCTTAGCCTTCCAAAGCTCGAAATCTCCCTTGCCATCAAACTTTTCAATGTCAAATCTTGCTACTGTTATCTTTGAGTCAAGAACCTGAATCTTGAATTTTTAAGAACTAATGTCTTGAAATCCCTGAAGCTTTGATACCAATTTGAAGTGTAAAACACTCAACCTCAAAAGCTTCCACGTGTGTGGCTTTGATGAATACCAACACACATCAACACAAGAGTACAACAATGCTGAAGACCCAAAATTTAATGGGTTTTATCTTTCCTCTTTTATTGTTTCAATACAGAAAAACAATGAAGAAAGAAAGAAGCCTAAGGTTACAAGAAATGAAGAACACAAAGAGAGAGGTCGATGGGAGAGAAAGATGATGAGAAGAAGAAAGCAACACAAGAAATTATGTGGTTCTGCACTAAGGCCTACGTCCACTGTAAAAGGGAGCAAGAAATTTATTTAGAGATTCATGGAGAGAATTACAAGGTAACAATTTCTATCCTTACTATTACACTTCACTCAACACTTTAATTCAAGAAGCTTGTTTAAAGAGAAATCAGTTGCTAAAACTGTTATAAAATTTGTTATAGAAACTTAAAGTTACAAATTTCTTTTGACATTTTCAACACATTGCTAGTACCTGCCCCTGAGTGTTTTTTATAGTAAAACCATAAGCATCAAAATAACACAACAATTATTATCTTGAGTTAATTTACTTATTAATATGAGTTTTTTCTTAATGTTTGGAACTACAAGTATGTTTTTTAACCATAATACATCATAGTTTCGAGTGCTTAATTTACCTTGTCCTACTTGCGATATATCAAAGTATTCACCATTTCCTACATAAATCTTTTCTCTCTATATAGTTTTGTAGAGTTGAGATATTACCTTTAATCACTGACATTGTGTGATATGGTACCAGAATCTGTTTAAAGATTAAGGTCCATCTCTTCGTTCAAACTATTGCATGGGGACTTCCTCTGTTTGGTATGAGTGATCAAATCTTTTCCAACAGTAAAGAGCAGTATGGTTAGCTTTCCCACAAATTTAATAGATTATTGGATTACCTGAAGGGGTTAAAGATTGATTTCCAACAAAATGCCTGGATAGTTGTGTTGAGAGGAGAGATTTCTACTTTATTGGAATCCTCTTCCTCTTGAGTTGAAGTGTTTGCTTCTTCCTCTTCCACTTCCTCTTTGAATATAGCAAGCTTGATTGATGTTAGGAATGGATGTCTTTTCTTCTTCAGCCTCTTATTGGTTCACTTGCTCGTGTTCCTTAAGCGCAAGTACAAATTGATTGAATGTTGGATAGGGAGTCTTAGAGAGCATTGTTGTCCTAAAATATTTGTATTATTGGTCCTAACCCGCGAGCCAAGGTGAATACCTTGCTTACATCATCAATTGGTTTCTTCATGGCTTGCAAGTTTATCACAAAAAAAAAAAAAAAAAAACTTAAATTGCTTCACATAATCTTCATTTGACAGATTACCTTTCTTCAAGTTGTGCAACGATTCACTGATATGAATCTCATTACCAGGAGTGTTTGGCAGGAGTGTTTCTTCCCATGATTTGTATACTTGATGTGTTGTTTTTAGTCTTGTCGATCATTACCAATACTTCCTCGGTGATGATTCCTAGTAGTCATGACGTCAATAGGTGGTCATTAGTGAGTAAAGAATTGTATGATGAATTGAGAGTGACCTTCCCTTTCGTATCTGTTGCGTGTGAATCTGATGGAGTATCATCGTGAAGGTGATGTTCAACACCTAGGCTTTGAACAATAGGGATTACTTGAGACTTCCATAGTACATAGTTAGTAGAACTCAATTTTACGAAAATCAAGCTTGAGCACTGGTAGAATGATTGGATTGTATAGAGAATTTCATTGCTAGTTGGCAACCATGCAGCAGATTCAACTGATCGTTATGTTTTTTTGTATACTAATACCTCTTTTCTATATTTCATAACATCCCTTGTTATTTCTCAATTAATTAAATTAAAAATGAGTAGGTTATAAAAATTTTGAACTCTCCACATATGTGCTCATTATTGACCATGTGACAAGAGTAAACTCTTTTGACCATGTAACAATAGTAAACTCTTTTCACACACGAATATCGAAGCGTAAATTTATTTTTAATGCCTTGAAACTCTCCGACATAAAATTAAATTAATAAAAATGTATGACCATTCATTATTGATTTTATTAATTTAATAAAATGATTTAAATGTGATTAAATAAATATGATTTAAATGTAATATTGATTAAATATGATTTAATTAATTTAATTTAATTTAATTAATTTATTTGTTAATTAATTTAATTTAATTTTAGTTTAATTAAAATTAAATTTAAATTAAATAACTCCCGTTGGGAGTTATTTTTTTGGGAAACGTGGGATGCTCCTACGTTTTCCCAGTTTCTCTCTAACTTTCCTTTCTTCATCCTGGTTTTCGTCTTGAATGGTGAGTTTGGAATTGGTTATTGAAGGGTTAGAATTAATATTTCTTTTTGGAAAGAAATTACTAATTAAAGTTCTTGTGTGTTTAAGGTCTATTGGAGACTACTTCGTCTAAGAGAATTTTTGTGATTCGAGGTAAGGAGTACTTCTACTGACTCCATCCCTTTGGCGAATAAGGTGTGGAAGATGGTTAAATTGCCTTCATTGTGGTGTTAACTCCGGGTTCTTGTATATGTTTGTATGGATTATGCATGACCTGATCGGTCTTTTGATATGTGTTATCTGATGCTTGAGGATTTAACTTGTTGTGATCACTATGTTTACTGAACTAATTGTTGGATATAGTGTCTGTTAACTTTACCTAATGACTTTGTACTTGGTGGTGGAATGGTGTGGCAAGCCTATGTGGCGTATTGTCGTGAGAGTCGGTTAACAAGCCTGTGTGGCGTATTGTTCTGACAGGGTCAGATAGCAAGCTGTGTGGCATATTGCTCTGACAGAACCAGTTAACAAGTCTGTGTGGCATATTGTTCTGGTAGGGTCGGTTAGCAAGCCTGTGTGGCGTATTGCTTCAACATGACCGTTCCTACTAAACCAATTGATTGTGTGTCGTAAAGTATGGGTTATTAGAGAGAGTTAACGGTCACCTAGTGGGGTCAGTAGTGGTTTCCTTACTAGGTATATTTTATAGTCATCCTTTCTGTGTTGTATTTCAAGCAAAGGTAAGAAGGGACCGACGAGGGACAAGAAGAACCAGTGACCATACCGGAGAGGACCAGGAGACATTTTAGCTTCCGCTTTACGTTTATTTTGGCACTTTTACGGTTAAATCGTTTTATTTTATTAGTCGTATTTATTTGGTTTAGAAAACTGTTTTAGGGATCCCGTTTAGGTACTTTTTTTTTCATTATTTTCTTTAAGTATTTGTTTTGGTGGCTCGTTTAAATCTTTATTTTGATTAAATAAAAATATTTGTTTCGTTTTATTTTCGTCTTTTAAAATTGATTTTAATGGTTTTAATTAAATAATAGTCCGATTCGGTTTGGAAATTCGGGGCGTTACAAAAGGAACCACTCTATTAGAACTAAAAACCTATTTCTAAATGAGTCTGTAATATAACTACTATTCAAATGCCCTTAGTTTATAGAGAGAGAGAGATTTAGATTTTTTTTTTTTTTTTAATCTCAATATCAATCTTACACAGAAAAAAAATAATAAATAAATATAAACATAAAGGATATTGACTATGCTTCTTCTCCTCCATAGAAAGGTGAAAGGAAAAAAAAAAAAAAGAGAGATACTTCATAAAACTGCCAACGTAATTTACTCTATTTATAGAGAAAGTATAGATTAACAATTTAATTCAATTAAAAAACTATTAAAAAAATAGCTTTTTTTTTTAAGAAGAAAAACTATTTATGCATTTAACACAATATTAAGAAAGAGAGAAGACTAACAATATTAAAAAAGAGAGATATCTGAGAGATTGAATTTAGTTATTTATAAATAAAATTTAGATTATTTTATTTTATTTCAATCAAATTATTATTAACGTAATATAACACAAGATTATTAGAGATTAAATGTGCTTTTTTCCAAATTTTAAGTAGTATTTGATATTCTATAGATAAAATGTGATTTTTTTTTAAAAAAAAAAAACATTTTTTATTCAATATTCAATGTGTGAATTTGATATTAGATTTTTCCCCCTCTTCAACACGATTTTTTTTTTAAAAAAAAAAAAACATCTTTTATTCAATTTTATATATATATATTTTTTTTTTTTGAAGTGAACGAATAAAAAAAGTGTAGAATAAAATGCGATTTTTTTATAGTTTTTAATGTGAAATTAAGATATGTTTTCTTTAAAAAAAATTCATGTGAATGAATAAATAAAAATGGTGTAGATAGTCTACGATTTTTTTAATTCTTTTTTCAAAAGTTATTTTAGGTTTAGATAGTATATAAATTTTTTTCCCCCAAGAAATCGGTTTAGAATTAGACAATATATAGTCTTTTTTTCTTTCTAAAAAGATCTTTTTTTACTTCGACAACATAAACAAATAGGAGCTACAAAAAGATAACAAAAAGTAAGGTAGCCAAAAAAGAGAAAGAAATTAACATATCTTATAACAACTTTGAAGCAATTTGTAAGTCTTAAAATGTTTTTATTTTACTTAAATATACAAATCAATGTGTATTTACAACAAAATTGAAAAAGAAAAAGTACCGGTAGAGTTTTATGTCTTAAAACTCGTAATTTATTAATGTTAAAATATTCTATTATTCAATGAAACTGTTCTTGATGTATTTGTTCAATAAAATGTTATTGAATAAGAGATTTACTCATAATCCAATAAACTAAAGTTCCTAGACTATAGTATGAGTACTTGAACTTTATGTAGTGACATAAATGTGGATAGAGTTCGAGTTGATTGTCTAAATGCTCTATAGTATAGGAATAAGGTTGGACGCCTTATTTTGGAGACACTATGAATTTGACCCGCTATGTAACTAGTACAAGTGATGTGATCCTAAATCGCTCATGAAGAGACATGTGAGTAGGGACGTTCTATGTAAAAGAGTGTGCATAAGACCAGACCATGAAACAATCACTTTTACATATAACAACACTGTTTATTGTTTAAAACTAATTATTCTAACTTTGTGACCTATGAAACTTGACTTTAATCCTAAGCTAACTATGAACTCTTGTTTACTTGGGATTATTCTTAGATCTACATAAGTGAGGATAGTTCTTCAACGCTGGCTCAATAGACCTCCCATTTCAGGAAATAAACATACGTTTATTGTGAAAATGAAGCACAACGGGAACACAGATATCGAAAATTAATATTAAAATAAAATAACAAATAAAGAAAATGAAAAAAAAGGGAAAAAAAAAAAAGGAAATTTCTTCAAAATTCTTCCCTCAAATTCTTCCACTTTCTCCCATTTATTTGGATTTCTCTCCAATGTTTGTGTGTCTAACAAATGCAACCGAAAACCACTATTTATAGGCAATTTGGCATGCATGAGGTGGCTTACATGGACACTAACCATGAGGGAATAAAATGACACATGGTTAACATATGTGTTAACTAAGCATTTGTAATGGGTCATCTATATTATTTGTAATATTTATAATACTCTCCCTTAGATGTCCATTACATATATGAAATATGTCTCATTAAAACTTTATTAGGAAAAAACTCAATGGAAAAAAAAAATCCCAGTGAAAGAAAAAGAGTACATATTTCATATAACTTAGACACATATATATTTATACAATTTACTCCCCCTCATGGAAACATCACGTGAGATCTTTGAGTTGCCGCATTCCAATGTTGTGCGCCAAATTTTCAAAGGTTGCGATAGGTAATGATTTTGTAAATAAATCTGCCAAATTGTCATTTGAACAAATTTGTTGTACTGTAATGTTGTCATTTTCTTCAAGATCATGAGTGTAGAAAAGCTTCAGTGAAATATGCTTTGTTCTATCACCTTTAATATAATCTCTTTTTATTTGAGCTATACATGTCGTGTTGTCTTCATATAGTGTCGTTGGAATATTTTCACTAGAAGACAAGCCGCATGTTCCACGAATATGTTGAGCCGTTGATCTTAGCCATAAACATTCTCGACTAACCTTGTGTGATGCTAGAATTTCAGCATGATTTGAGGAAGTGGTTATTATGTCATGTTTCACTAATCGCCATGATATAGCAGTTCCTCCACATGTGAATAAATAACCTGTTTGAGATCTAACTTTATGTGAATCAGATAAATATCTTGAATCTGCAAAACCAACTAAGTCAAAATTTGATTTGTTTAAATTAAACAAACCCGTATCGATTATTCCTCGAAGATAACGAAGTATATGTTTAATTCCATTCCAATGTCTTTTTGTTGGACAAGAACTGTATCTAGCCAATAAATTTACTGAAAATGCAATATCTAGTATTGTATTATTAACAAGATACATGAGTGCACCAATTGCATTAAGATATGATACTTCTGGACCAAGAAGTTCTTCATTATCATCTCGAGGTCCAAATATATCTTTCTTCACATCTAGTGAACGAACTTGCAATTGAATGTTTAATGGATGTGCTTTATCCATATAAAATCTTTTCAAAACTTTTTCTGTATAAGTTGATTGATGAACGAATATTTCATCTGCTAAATGTTCAATGTTGCAAGTCAAGGCAAAATTTTGTTTTTCCGAGATCTTTCATCTCGAATTCTTTCTTAAGATATTCTATAGCCTTTGAAAGCTGAGTTCCAATTTTATTTAAATCATCAACATATACCGTTATAATTGCAAATCCCAACTGTGATTTCTTTATAAAAACACATGGACATATTGGACTATTTTGATATCCTTCTTTTAACAAATATCCACTCAGGCGATTGTACCACATCCGTCCTGATTGTTTCAATCCATATAGCGAT
Organism: Cucumis cinereus; assembly: GCA_037974625.1. Classification (NCBI taxonomy): domain Eukaryota; kingdom Viridiplantae; phylum Streptophyta; class Magnoliopsida; order Cucurbitales; family Cucurbitaceae; genus Cucumis; species Cucumis cinereus. Next base: position 10,213 of record JBBPDJ010037047.1, read on the forward strand.
CTCTGTAACTTTATTGAATAAAGTTCTTGGGAACTTGATTTATATGTTTCATGTATTTTAATCCTTCTAGAACTTTCATATAAATATCATTATCAAGAGATCCATATAAATATGTTGTGACTACATCCATAAAATGCATGTCCAGATTTTCATACACAGCCAGACCAATTAAAAATCTTAGTGTGATTGCATCCACCACCGAAGAATATATTTCCTCATAATCAATACCAGGTCTTTCTGAAAATCCTGTGAAACTAGTCTTGCTTTATATCTTGTGATCTCGTTATTTTCGTTTCTTTTCCTCATAAATACTCATTTGTATCCCACAGGTTTGACACCTTTTGGTGTTTAAACTACTGGTCTAAAAACTTGACCTTTTGAAAGTGATTTTAATTCTGCCTCAATTGCTTCTTTTCATAAAGACCAATCTTTTCACTGTTGACATTCTTCAACAGATTTTGGTTCAGGATCCTCATTTTCGGATATAATATCAAGAGCAACATTATAAGCAAAAATGTTATCAACAACTACATCAGTTCGGTTCCATCTTTTTCTTGTTGTGACATAGTTTATCGAAATCTCATTATTATCCTCAATTGTTTTATCTTCTTCCATATTCTTGTTAGGATTCAAATTTTGAATTTCTTCATAAACATCTGTATCCTTAATCAAGTTATTGATTTTCTTTCTTTTTCGAGGTTTTTTATCTTTGTAACCTACTGCTTTACCACTCTTCTGGTGTGCTCGAGATTCATTTATAACTACTTATTGTGTTGGAATATTAATTTTTGATGAGACATTTGCAGCTGGTATATGCGACTTAGTTACTTTCTTTGCATCTACAAATGCATTTGGTAACATATTTGCTATATTTTACAAATGAATTATTTTCTGAACTTCATGTTCACATTGATCTGTACGATGATCTAAATGAGATAATAACGATGCCATGTAATTTCTTTTTCCAACTTCTGTATTCCTCCCCCTAATGTTGAAAAATTTGTCTCATTAAAATAACAATCAGCAAATCATGCAGTAAATATATCACCCGTCAGGGGTTCAAGATATTTAATAATTGATGGAGAATCAAATCCAACATATATTCCTAGCCTCCTTTGAGGGTCCATTTTACTGCGTTGTGGTGGAGCTATTGGAACATACACTGCACACCCAAAAATTCTCAAATGAGAAATATTTGGCTCATGGCATATGCTAATTGTAATGGCGAGTACTTGTGATAAGCTGCTGGTCTAATACATATAAGTGATGCAGCATGCAAAATAGCATGTTCCCATACAGATGTAGGTAACTTAGCTCTCATAAGCAATGGTCTATAAATTAATTGGAAACGCTTTATAAATGATTATGCTAAACCATTTTGTGAATGAACATGAGCTACATGATGTTCAACACTTATCCCAATTGACATACAATAATTATCAAATGTTTTGGACGTAAATTCTCCAGCATTATCAAGTTGAATGTTCTTAATTGTGTAATCAAGAAGTTGTGCTCTTAACTTAATTATTTGAGCAAGTAATCTTGCAAATGCAAGATTTCGACTTGATAATAAACACACGTGTG
>JBBPDJ010037048.1:0-11793 GCA_037974625.1 Cucumis cinereus
TAAGGTACCCAACCTTATCCTTATACTATAGACCCTTTAAGTTGTATCTCAAATATTGATCCCTGTATGTCTCCACACACTATTCAAGACTCATAAAATAGCTTAGGATGTTAGTTTATTGGATTTTGGTTAATTAGAAAAAAATAATCAATTACTATTCATTGAAATAATAATTGTTTATTAATAACGGTCAACGGTTTACATTTACTATCTACAATTTTTAGGACATAAGACCCAACAAATACGACTTTTTCAGTTCTTCTTTGGTGGCTATCAACGGGCATATTTCAAGCTGGACAATGAAAAAAAATTCATATGTTATGTTACTATAGTAGTATTTAAGAAAAGAAATTAGAGAAATTTTCATACCGTGGGTGAATCAAAGACCTTTTGTTTTAGGTCCTTCCATTTTGGTTGTGTGTCTGCAGCCCAGTTCACTATTCTTTGAGCTTTTGTTGAAATCCTCCTTGCAAAAAAGTTTGGTAGATTGCTTAATGTTGGAATGACTTCGTATGCCCACACCAATATTGGGAAGATAAATCCTCCCATTCAAATTCATGTTTGACCTTTGCTTGTGACAGCTCTATTCATAAAACCTATAAGAAGATCAAATGCTACCCTCCCTCATTAAGATATGCTATAAAAAAATGCTACCCTCCCTCATTAAGATATGCTCCCACTCAATCTGCATGTTTTCTTGTTTTGGGATTAAAAAACTTTCTAAGAAATATAATTTGACCATTTTTAAGACGGTCATTATCAATTCCATCTTTACTGACATTGAACATTATATTCAGGTATTGCCTTGTGACCGACTTCAAGTCTTCAAAAAACATATTTTTCAAATGGCCTTCTCCTTTAAGGTCATCTTTCTTTATTTTTTGGACTTCCTGACATTTCAGTCCTGTTATTAATGCATATTCCCTCAGTCCAAACTTTAACACTATTCCCCCTATTAAGAAGTTCAATTGCTTGTCAGACTTTGGTTTGCACATTCTTTGGATTAGGTGTAGTAGTAATTGGGATGATTGGTTAGTAATTGAGACGTCTAAGAAATGACCAAAAATTCCTTCTCTAAACCTAGCTGTCAATGCTTCCCCTAAATTTTCCTTCACTTTATCTATAATAGTGCTTTTGGTCTGGAGATTTATTTTTAGTGGTTCATTCCTCCTACCCGAGCACATTAGATATACAGAGTTCTAAAACAAATACACAATATTTTAGTCAGAACCTTTTCACCTATGAGTACTGATTAACAACAAACAACAAAAGAAGTAGCCTTTCAAGAGTTCAAAACAACTAGACCTATAATGCGACATTTCACTACTGCACTATGAAATAACAATAGCAAACCGGACATGATTATTCATCGATTAAAACAAAACGCATAATACTTTCATTGAGTAAAAAATAGATACACACTGTCAACCATAAGAATACAGTGTAATTAATTAACCTATAATGTCAAGTATATCCAAGTCTTTTCATATGTGAGTACATCTCAAACATTAGTTTTCTAAGAGTAGAAGATTTAATATTGCACTATAGAATATTAATAGTAAATGTGATACACAGTAAATGCACTAATGGAAGACCCATTCAGCTTTCATTTTAAAAATCAGAAACACATTTCAATTGGTAAAATACAGCGTATTTAAAGAAGATATTATATCAAGAATACCTCAGTCTTTTCATCTGTCATAGGGGCCTTCCCCTTTCTTCTTAACGCCTTAGCATTGGTGTCCTTTGGTAAGTCTCTTTTTACCTACAAAACCATTATAACCAGTATTAAAATAAGAGATACGAGATTTTTTAGTTAGTGGTTTTTTAAATTTTGTTTTACAAGGTACATATGTACATTTTTCCTCTTCTTTTGAGCTGCTTGTTTTTTAGTATCATTCGAAGAGTCTTCATTTATCACTGTACTCTTCTCTTTATTATGTGATGTATTGTCTTCAGGTTGTTGTACTGCTTCTTCGTATATTTTTTCTTGATCCGTTGTATCATTTTCTGAATGTGTTGAATACTATGAATTGACATCAAATGTGGGGTAAACAGTCTTATTAGTACAATCAAATACAATGTAATTTATGGGTAATTTATATCTTTGACTTATGGGGTAAACAGTCTTATGACTACAATCAAATACAATGTAATTTATACGCATTTTATACCTTCGACTTTTTATTCGATGTTTTCTCTTCTATATCTGGCAGATTTTGCTCTCGTAGCTCATGACTCTTTATTCTTTTTTTCAAAGCCTCTATATCCTCAATTAGTTATCAATGTGTTATATCGTCGAAAGTATTTGCAAACAGATTTGGATTACCATGCTTTTGATTCTTGGCTTTTTTGGTACTGGTGCGTCTGTTGGTGGTTGTTCCTCTTGTTTTCTTTTCATTGTTTTCTTTGGACTGCGTTTACTTGTTTGGCCTCCTTCCATTACGTACTCTTTGTCCTGTGATGTATACAGTTCATATTATCATGTTTATAAACATCCAGATGTGCATATAAATAGTTCGGTTCTATTTGTGCAATGAGTCATACCTCGTTGTCGATGGTCAAGTCTACTGGTTCTTTTGTTGAACTTCTTCTTGCACCAATTTTTTCAGTAAACTTTAATCTTTCACTTGACCTAAATTCCTTTATATTCTTATCCATAACCTTAATTCTTATTTAAATTAATAGCGAAAAAAAAGAAAAAAAAATGGCCGCAAGATTTGTTTGTGTAACTATTTTCTAAAATCCAGCAGAGGTTATGAAGATATAAGATTTGTTTTTTTATTTAAAAAAATATATTCTATTTTTTCAAATATAAATTTCAAATGTTTATATAATAAACACGAAAATAAATTTACAACTACAGTTCATCTTCTTCAAACATCAACATGCAAACTGTTTTTCAGAAAGAAAATTTCTATGGAGGTTTTGAGTTTAGTACTGTTATTGGTGTTGTCGTAATTTACTCAAGGTTTTCTGGAGATGCATCTGCTGTGTTGCAGATTTTTTTCTATTCCGTTTGAAGAAGGAAGTCTGGTTTCCAGGAATGTGCGATGTTGTTTGGCTTTCAAGGAGGAAGAAGAAGTCGATGAAGAAAGTGAGATTGTTGATTTTCTGAGAGGAGAATGGGATTGTTTGACTTGTCGAAGAGAAATCAGACGATGAAGTGTGCGTATTTCCTTGGTTTCTTTGAAGAGGAAGAAACCTGAAGACTGGAAGATGACGAGACTCTTTTTGAATTTCAATAGTCATAATTAATTAACGTTTCAATGATTTTCTTAGGAATTGATTACTTGGGCAGTGTGTGATTAGATTGTGTATAGGTTTGGAGAGTGTGAAACAATGATGAGGTATTTTAAATTTTGCTGGGTTTGTATATTTTGGAGGCAATGATTATTGATAGTAGAGATAGTTTTTACCATATTATTTATTTTATTTATTTAATTTACACGTTTTTGTCATTTTTCCAATTTAAAATTTTGTTTGTCATTTGTCCAAAAGAAATCTTAAAATTTGCTATTTATCTGGTCAACCCAATGGAAAATTGGAGGAAATGCCAAAATTGGAGTCCAAATTTATGGCAAAAAATCGAAAGTGTAAGATTTATGTAAAAAAACATGGAGCACATTGGATAGATTTTTAGAGTTTCCGACTCTGCCCTCTAGTGTGTGGAAGATCCGATTTTATCACCACTTTGTATTTTATTCATATACAAATAGTCAATGAGATTATTTTCCGATAGGTATTTATTTTAGTCAATGGGATTATTTTCCAATAGGTATTTATTAACATGGGCGAAAAATGTGATTAGACTCGCAATTTTGGGACAAACGTGCAAAATGGTTGTTTTGGACATCGAATCTATGACTGATTTTGAAAAAAATGTGCAAAGATTTTCGCTTCTTTATTATTATAATATTAGTTTGTTATGAGAACCAACTTAAGAATTTGTTGCTTATTTTTGTTTTGAAATATATGGATATGTATATTTAATTAAATTATTATCTATTACATACATAGTTATCATTTAATAACTTAAAAAAACAACATATTTACATTGTTTTGGGTTAAATTAGAAATTAGATTTTTTTTTCTCATTTTAACATTTAATTTATTTTTTATTTTTATCATTTTATTTTGTATGACAAAATTCTGATTTATGAAGATTAGGTAAAACATTAAATATCCCATTTTTTAGATATGTTGTGGAAAAATAATAATATTTGTTTTAGTTTATTTTATCTAAAACTTTAGAAGATATTTTTTCATTAACCTACATTTCTCGAATTATTAAACAACGATTTTTCATACGTTATAATTTCAACTTCTATCGTTTCTTGGTTGTCATGGTTGTACAACAAATAAAGATGATTTTGGATGGTAAATGGACTGAGGGCTCACAGTACCACGATTATCGTGTTGTTGAGACTGTTATTCTAACTGATTCTTCGTTCTAACAGTTAATTGATTGCATCCAAGACAAGTTGTTTTCCTTCTTCAATCATTCGATTTCTCGATTGACTGTTTATTGGGTTGGCTCCAACAATTCTAATCTTATTAGAATTGTCAATGATCAGGATGTTTTGTGGCTTATGGCAGTTTTATAAAGATTTCCTCATAATGATTTATGTGTTGTTGTTGACACTGTAATGTCTGGCACATCGAAAATTACAGGGTATTTGAATATTGATAAAGCAGCAATAAAACCTTAAGTCCAACCGTCAGGATTGGACTCCAGAATAATTGATTTTGAAGCTTTTGAATCATCACATTCTGATGTTCTCATTAAAGAAGTTGCACTGTGTAGGAGCAAAGCTATTTTTAAAAAAGCTATTTATTTGAATGCTCTTAATAATAGTTTTGAACTTACTACGGTTCATTCAAATCATACTACTTTTGATATTCGACGTAAGGATCTGACTTGTTCTTGGTATTTACGTGCATTTGGTGTATAAGAAGAGTGGCGTGTGGGTTGTTCATAAGTTTGCAAATAACCACCAATGCTGTTGATATTGTAAAAAATGAACATAGACAAGCAACATCTTGGATGGTTGCTAAATGTACCAAATCATTCTTCAAAATGAATGACAAAGTCTCATTTCGTCCACGTGATGTCATTACCTATATGAAAAGGCATCATGGCGTAAACATAAGTTATGACAAGGCATGGAGATGTCGTAAAATTGCACTGAATTCTGTTTGGGGTACTTTCGAGTCATCATATGCTCTTTTGTCATCATTCTCACGTGCACTTATTGAGAAAAATCCAGGTATTTTATCGGCTGTCAAATACAGGGTAACATAGTGTAATACAGTGTATTTGTGTTAGTGTCAGATTTTGAATTACCAAGATATTTACTATTTACTATATTTATTGTAGGAATATATACGTCGGAAGAAGCTGATGAAGATGAAAGGTTTAAATATTATTTTGTGGCTCTTGTTGCTTCTTTAGATTCTTGGACTTACTATTAACCTATGATATTAGTTGACGGTGCGTCTATGAAGAATAAATACATGGGTAGTCTATTTACTGCATGCACGCTTGATGGTGATTCACACACTGTCCCTTTGGCTTTTGTTGTTGTTGACTCAGAGAACGATGCATCATGGTCTTGGTTTTTCCTTAACCTAAAAGCTGCATTTGGAGAACCAAATGACCTTGTTATTGTATCAGATGCTCACAAGAATATAGCTAATGGGTTTAGCTCGGTGTATCATTCAGCTGAGCATGGGTTATGTGCATTTCATTTGTATAAAAACCTAAAGAAGAACCATATGTCAAGCCCGATTGAGGGACCTTTTCATAGTTATGCTAGAGCATATACCCTTATGGAGTATGAATATCACATATGAAAGTTGGATGACATTTCTCCAAAAATTAGGCATGAGTTAGAGGGGCTTGGGAAACAAAGGTGGGCTTGGGCATTTTTCGAAAAAAAAATATATATTCATTAATGGCAACTAACATATTTAAAACCTTGAATTCATGGTTAAAAGAAGCGCATAAATAACCTGTCATTGCTCTACTTGAATCGATCCGGAGTTGGTGCAAAAATAGTTTTATGAACATCGTACTTATTGGAGTTTCTAGCGTACACAACTTTTCACATATGCAGAGGGTATTATTCGAGAAGCATTGAAAGATAGTCGTGCAATGAATGTAAGTGTTTATTTTTATGTTGAAAAGTTGTATTCATTATTATTGAGATGGTATTTTGGTAATTTATATTTTGTTTTACCTTTTGCTAGATTTACCTCATTAATTGACATGAGTTTGAAGTTCATCACGAGACACAACAGTTTCTTGTGAACAATCTAGACCGTACTTGCTCTTGTCGATGTTGGAACCTTGATTTGATTCCATGTGCACATGCATGTATAACATTATGTTCAAGGAGGTTTGATCTTCATATGTACACTCATCAATTCTACCATGTTTCCAATTTGGCTCAATTATGTAGAAAGAAAACACATCATATTGGCAATGTAGAACAATTTACAAGTATGAACCTTGTTGTTGAAGATCCAATTCTTCCTCCTCAAGCAAACGTCCCGCTGGGAGGCCTAAGAAAAAAATAATTTCTTCTTATTTAGAAAAGAAATCAACAGTACGGTTTAGTAGGTGAGGTAGGTTGGGGCATAATCGTAGATCTTGTAAGAAACCTTTAAGACGTTGAGTTCCTATAGTATTTCATTGGAACTAATTTTTGTTGTCTTTTATTTGCTTATCAATCTCTTATATGTTTGTTCTTATTATTTTGGATATTTTGTAATTGTTTAGTCTTACCAATTAGAATTGTTTATGCTTTTCTTGCAGTTTAACCATTTCAAGTTATTTCAAGGGTACCGTATATTAAAAGTACGTATTAAATGATCAATTACAATGTATTCGGTCATATGAAATGAAAAGTAATAATTTTATCGAACGAATTCAATAGGTAGTTATTATGAAATAGCATCCGCTTCAATGAAATTTCATTGTATTTTATATCAGTAAGCAATATGTGGAATTGTTTATCTCTAACGACTATCACTTATTACAAGCTTGATATGTGCTTGCACATATATTGTCAACCTCCATGTTTAATTCATAGATAGATGGGTGTAGCATTATTGGATGAATTTGATTTTTATCCTGTAACTGTATCCCATTGTATATCAACTTGGTCAGAATTATGTTGATTGTTGGAGCTAACAATTAATTAATGAATGTTGGAAAAGACATACTTTGTATATGAAATATAATACATCACATCAATCTTGACAAACACACACTAAGTGACAAAACTATGTGTTATGAAATCAATCTGATCAATAACTTCATATATGTGAAAATATCTTGTATCCCATTGTATATCAATCTAGTAAATGCACACTTATTGTATCACACTGTATATCAACTTGATCAAGATTCTGTTGATTGTGGAAGTTAGCAATTAAGTAATGGATGTTGGGAGGGAAACTCTCTGTATATGAAATGTAATACAACACATCAATATTGACAAGCACCCAATAAATTGCAGAACTACGTATTATAAAATCAAATTGATCAATAACTTCATATATTCGAAAATAATATCCTCAGTAAGTCAATGTACGTCTAGAAAACTTAGAAAATTCAAAACAGTCTAAATATACAAGATCCCAATTATCAACTATAAACTATGTAGTCATTTACAATCACTTTATGCTTGGCTTAGATGCATATCAAAAGATGGAAAATCTGGAGGAAAATTTTCATCATTTCTTTTTAGAGTTCTTACTATCCTCTTTGCTGCATCTATCCATATACCTTGTGACTGGTAGTGCATCAGGATTTGCCTTCAGTTTAGGCATTTTCACCTCTGGCCTCGACCTTTGTGCTTCCTTTTCGATTGACATTTCCACCAATTCGACTTTAGTTGTGTTCAACTAAAAATATAATGGAAACAATTATTAGTTGGTATCAATATATTAGTGGGAGTAGTGACAAAGTGCAATTAGTATTGTTACTTACATGTTTTAGTATAACTTTCGTTGTAGGGTTATTTTCATCGATGTCGGATAATCTATCAGGCATTTTCAACTTTCTATTTACCTTTTAGTTATCATCAAAGACAATAATAGTTTTTTAGGTAACTCATGGTTTCAAGAAGGATTATAGTAGAATAATAAATTTAATACCTGGGGCTTTTTAAGTAGTTGTTTGCTCGTTGACCACAATGGTCTTATTTTCTCCATAATCATCATAGCTGTCTTGGTGGGACCAATTGTCTATAAGGGGGTAGTATGTATGGATAACTACTCAGTATATAAACAAAGCATATAAACATATTTGATGTAGTAACATACCATTTTTTCCAATCGTTGCTTTTTTTACTTCTCCAAGCTTTCATATACTTTTTCTTCGTCTATTGATAGTATGACCTTATTGATTGCCTCCTCTGTAACTTCAACGTCCTATGAAAAATATGTTAACAAATTAAAATCATGTACTTTTAACATAATAAATTAACATCAATAGTATTTTTATTAATTACCTGATAGGTGCTCGCTTCACATTGTTTTTCCATTGTCCCACTTTTATGTTTCTTGCTCCTTTTCTTTATTTTGTTCTGTCTCATCCATTCGTTTATTCATATTTTGGTTTCCATTGCCAAGTCCATCTTCATCATTGTTCCTTCTGTAAACCACTGGTGGAACATCATGTTCAAGATCTTTTTGCTTTTCTTCTTTTTTTCCTTCTTGTTCCTTCTCTAAGTCGTCTAATTTTTTTTTTTAGATTCTCTTGCTTGCTGTTTCCAAAATAATTGTTAACTACACATTATTTACAGATGTTTGAACAAAGGTAGGTTTGATGGATACTATATACGGGGTATTTGAAGAAGGTCCTGCTTGTTGGGTTGTCATGGATTCCATCATTTTCTATGCTATGTTGGACAAGTTCTCTATTTTCTGACTCATTCCTTCTTCAACAGTCTTTAAGTAGTCCAGCACTTCCTGCATTTTTTCTCCATTGATATTAGACACATTTCTATCCTTTCTAACACCTTGGTTACTCCATCAACTTGGGGGGTGGAGGACATGATTTTATTGAATGTAAATTGCGCCACCCTTTCAATAGGTCGGTTCTTTCTCATCTCTTCTTCGACCTCTTTTAATATTTGCTTTTCATCCTCAATGAATGGGACAAAATAGGACATGTTTTTTTTTTCTCTTTTGTAGCTAGCATAGGGCATATCTCAAGCTGTTACAAGATTTCAGAACAAAATGTTAGATAAGATTTCAAAGTTTATAGAATTGATTGGTATCATTTTAAATTTGTTCATACCTTTGTAGAATCAAAGACCTTAGTCTTAAGGCAGATCCATTTGGGTTGTGTGTCTGCAACCCAATTAATGATTATTTGCACTTTGTTTGACACCTTTCGTGCAACAAAATTTGGTGGAGAGCTAAGTGTAGGTATAACCTCATACGCCCAAGCGAGAAGGGGGAATACGAATCCTCCCAAGGATATTCCAGCCTGCCATTTGCTAGTAACTGCTCGGTTGACATATTCTACTAGCAGTTCAAATGAGACTCGTCCCTAAGGGTAACTATCAAATAGGTCATCATCATCGGCCATAAGTATATAAGTCTAGTCAAGATGTAAATCTTCTTGTTTTGGTATTAAAAAAATTTCTAGAAAGTACAATTTGACCAGCTTAATTTTGTCATCATCCGTCTCGATCGTGATAAGGTTGAATATAACATTCAGGTATTGCCTTGTGATGAATTTTAGGCTTTCAAAATATTTTTTTCTTCATATTACCTTTTTCTTCTATTTTTTCTTCATCCACAGCTGGAATCGCTCCACAGTTCAGCTCTATTATCGCAAACTCACTTAATCAAAATTTTAGCACCCTACAACCTATAGAGAAATTTAGTTGGTTCACAGGTTTGGACTTGCACATTCTCAAATAAGGTGCAACAGCTGGGATGATTGATTTACAATTGAAAGTCTAAGAAGTGGCCAAAGATTCCTTTCCTAAATCTTTCTTTGAGCTCTTCGCCTAGATTTTCTTTTATCTTATCAATTACACCTCTACGCGTCTGCAAATTTACTTTTAGTGGTTCACTTCTTCAATGAGGACATCAGGTACAAACAACCTTAACAAAGTGTTAACAAGCAATTGGTTTAAAGATGACACATGTATGTATTATATTAGAACATCAACATAAGCAATTACATAATATAATAGAACACAAGCATAAGCAATTACATACCACACAATATGTATGATAATAAAGGTTTAAGGAACCCTTGCACAATTATCAGGTCTCACAAGTGATTAAGGTACAATTGTAACATAGGTTTCAAATTAGGTAATCCATATACAGTGTATTTGTGTTCAAATTCAGTCAGTTCAAGTAATGTAGTTTATTCTATGTAACAAAATCCAAGGATTCAGTCACATTTTAAATACTTAGGATTCACAGCTACAAATAACAGACATAGAAACATTCACAATTGACAAGATCAGAGAACACTTGAATGTAAATGAGATAACATTACTACAAAAAAGGATTAACTTAACAGTGAAAAACTGTCAAGTAAAGGATTACTTGACGGTTTTAAATCTATCAAGTAATCTAGTGTCAAGAATATGCATTTTTTCTTGACAGTGAAAAACTGTCAAGAATAAAAGTTTACTTGACAGTCATCCACTGTCAAGAATAAAGCTTTACTTGACAGCTATTCACTGTCAAGTAATCCAGTGTCAAGAATAAGGAAAAATTTAATTTTGACGGTTTTTTACTGTCAAGAATTCGTTACTCTTGACGGTTTATCACTGTCAAATTTATTATCCCCATATTTACACATGCATTTGCAGTCCTAAAATAGTATATATACAACCAGCCAACAATATTGTCTATTAACTTCAACACTAACATTGAACTTCCTACATTAATTAATTACTTCAAAGTACGAACTCCCCCACCGCCAATCCAAAACATAAATTAAATCAATGATTATAACATCATTAAAAATCAATCATAATATAGACAAATGATGAAAGAGCATTATGTATACACACTTACAATATTTTGCTAATCATTTACCAACATAGTACCAAATAAGCAACAACAAGCAAAGCAAGCATCTTCTCCTATCAAAAACAAATAAATGAGAAGTTTTAACCCTACTTCGGAAGCCACTAATCTCACTGCTTTTCATCCTCACGCTTCAGTGGAGCTTCTTTAATCTCATCGGCCCCATCAACCTATTCACAACAACATCATCATCAAAACACAAAAAATTAAAACGCTGCAATTTTGACCTTAAATGAAATGGAAAAGATTCTATCAAAGAAAATAAAGGATATATGAAAGAAAAGCCTCATAGCAACCATTTTTTGTTTAAAAATGCATATACATAAACAAAAATAGTTGTAACTATAACAAAAGACATTAACAATAACAACACAACAAAACTCATTCTCAATAGATGCCATTGAACAACTTATGAACAAGACTAGAGGAGACATTGACATAGCAATAAAAAACCCATTAACAAAAATTTCAATCGACTCCTTGAACTTATCAACCAAAACAATTAAATCAAATTTCTCCATGGACCACTCCAAAGGTCTCATGCCAAACAACTTTCTACCAATTAAAGAATTCATATGTCAGCCAAAGAGAGAGATGTTGAGAGTGATTTATCCTAATATAATAAGTTTAGAATTTGGAATTTAGAATCACAATATGAAAATTTTAGAATTTAGAATCACAATATGAAAAAAGTTTAGAGATGTTGTACACCTGATT